>BLFK01001065.1:247287-286031 GCA_014634185.1 Astreopora myriophthalma | reverse complement strand
ACTTATTCAAACAAAGTGGGTAGGCAACTTTCCCTAACAAAATGTCTATCAATTGGTGTTGTTCTGAACGAAAGCTGACTTGACACCAAAGCTACCTCCATGCAATAACCTATAGTTTTCAGAGAATAGGTGGTTACTATCTTGGTTACTATGATCTTTATCTACACACATATGAAAACAGAGGTGAATTTCACTCATTTCAGTCCTGAGATGACAGATTTACCGTATTAGATTGTTTCAACAGATTGAAGGCTTTGCTGTTTAGTCCTCCATGTTAAGTCCCCGCTGTCGCCCCCGCTTTAGGTAATCGCGTGCTGTTAAATCACCGCCCCACGGTCCCGGTTTCAATGGCATTTTGTTAAATCCACCGTCCACCGGAGCCAACGCGCCGTTAAAGGTGCGTTAAATCCCCGCTATGGAAGCGTTAAATCCCCGCTTTCTCCCGGGGGTCGGGGGGCCGGGGTTTTAATTGACTGATGCATTATTTAGTTTCTTAGTGCAGATAGTGGCTATACCAGTTTGGTGTTTGGGGCTTTTGGATTCCTTTTCCTCGATCCGCAATTTAATTACTTTAGTACTTGCCAATTGTGTCTTTGTGAAGAAATAATGGGTTCGGCTCACGATTCACGAATTCTTGATTTGAAGTGTGATCGAAGTCTTCTCGTATGCTTCCAGTATCCCGCGTGCTCCATCAGCCTATAAGACAAAGACGCGTGTGGCCTATTGCTGACTACAAAGAATGAAGAGAAAGAGGAAAACCTGACGCTTTTGGTCGAAACGCTGCAACTCCATAGCCAGCCAGGAACTTTTAACTTTAGCCATGAACTTTTAAGCCAAGGTCGTACAACAACAAGTAAAGTTATTGAAGACAAAAATGTCGACCTCAAGGATTCTTCGAGGTACTCCAACCTTTCATTCTCTTCAAAAAATACAACATTGCGAAATAGCGCGATGAAGTAATTTAGTTGCTATTTTATGTTTAACTAATATTACTTTCCAATAATTGCCACGTTGTGAACATAACAGTTATAATATTTCTTGACAAATAAGAGAAAGCTAGAATCCATAAATTCGACAGCTTTCGAAGAGCCGCTCAAGCGTTATATTATTATTTCCATCAGGTGAACGCATTAAGTTAATGTTAGTTCCAATACCATGTATGGCTGAAGTGCAACGGAAGGAGCTTACGACAGAGTTTCCCATTTGAATACTGAGTCCCACTCAAGGTTTTGTCTATCTGCCGACATTAAAAGCTGTCTTTGTAACAGTTTTCTTTTCATGAACGAAAGGGTGACCAAAGAGCTCTCATTCTCATCCAAGGGCCAAAATAAATAAATAAATAAGACTTGTTATAAGGATTCGTTTGAATTCGCTCCTCCGTACTTCAGGAACAAATTTCGTGCGAGGTCTTTCAATACATTTGTATCTCTCAAACCAACCGCTCACTCAACGAAAAAAAATCGCTCGATCGTTACCTGAAGAAATCAACGTGGTCTCCCAATTATTCCCAAGCTTCCCTCTTTGACTGGTAAGTTCAATAAATAACTGTATTTAAGTGCTATTTGATGCTTTAAAGAGGAAGGAAAACACAGGAACAAAACACAAAAAAACAAATTCTAACAAAATAAAGTTCTCGACCCTTTTTCCGGCCTACTTTCATAAAACCAACCTACAAATATCGAAATAGACTAACGTCAACCCCCAAAATCTTCCTCCCGAGTTCTCTTCCACACGTTCACTGCAATGTCAAAAGTCAAAAGGGCGACAAAGCCAAGATACATGTAGTTCATGTTGAAGACCACTGTCGTGGTACCACTGCCATGACATTTTTACGCAAAATGGCTTACTTTACGTTTACAACTAGTCCGAATTTGGCAACATGGACCTAACAACGCTTTTGGGTGCCAATTGTAAATCTCAAGCTTGTCCTTCTGGACGGTTTTATAAGGAATTGTTAATTCTTAGCTTTTTATTCTGTTATAAATTATGTTGTAAACTAGTAGGTAGGTAGTTAGTAGTTAGTCCACGAATTAATCCTTTTTTACACTAAATTGTTGTTTCAGCACTGTATTCCTTTGATAAATTTTGTTTTCCTTTGGGTCACTTACTCGATTAGTTGCGCGAACTAGTTAGGTGTCCCAAACGTTCGCACAATTCGTTGTATTTTAGCTATCTGTGTTCCTCTTGTTTTTAGAATATTTGTCTTGATATTAATTCTCTGTATTTAATATTTGTGCGAGTTTAAATATTGACTTGACTTGACTGTATGCAGTTTCTTGATTGTAGCTGTAGATTCATCTCTGATTATAGAATTAATGTAGTTTTATACTGTCAAATGTCATACCTTTTCTCTTCATTTTATGCGCTAGTGTCGCCAATTAACGTGCATTACCACCTAAATACTCTTTTCACGCTTAAATTTCATACCTGTCTGTCTGTCTGTCTGTCTGTACGTATGAATGTATCTATTTATGTGTACGAAGGGTAAAAGGAACGTCTACCCAGAGATTTTGTGTTGTCTTGAACTAGGCAGAACAGGCCTCTCGAACTAAATATGTGCAGCTGGTGTCGTTTCCCCAAGAAGATTTAGCTTTTAACGAGCATTCCCAGAGAACAAACGCGGGTCGTGGTCAGCTTCACCGTAGGTCAATTCAACGCCAAGGCAGTAGAGATCGCACAGTAAGATTCTTCATTTTATGAAAATGGACATAATAAAATAAGCCGATTACTTATTTATTTTTATTTTTATTTTTTTTTTTTAAGCCAAGGGGTTAACACACAATTCATAGCGCTACTTAAGAGAGCTGTAAAAATGTAGCGACCTTCATCGACTCGATGTTTGCTTACGGCAATTTCACTCAGCACGAGCGCGGCATGTGGCGGGACGCTGCGACTCAATGTGGGACAGCAATAAGGTTGAGTTGAACGCTCAGTAAACAATGCTTAGTCATGAACCATTTGCGAGTAATTCTGTGAACGGAGGGAATCGAGATACAGTGCTGAAGCCAAACGACTGTGGTTACGAACTACCAGCACCGAACCATTTCCAGCCAGGTGGCAAACTTCAAATATACTGCTGGAAAATAAATCTAGGGGAAGCTGGAATTTTCTCTGTTTCAAATTTTGTTTCTATTCCACAAAGTATCTATGTTTTCCGACTTCATTCTCTATTTCACATTACAGATTGCGGCCCACAGTTCAAGATCTGATGGCAGTTCAAGATGGCAGTCTCACTCAACACAACAACCAATTACAGCACCCCGCTACCTTATTTGGCATGCCTCGTCCCCGATGTCTCCACGGAAACTCAGCAAACGCTACGATTTATCAGCATTTATTTTATGATTCCCTTACATCTGACGATGGCAGTCTTTTCTTTCTTCGGCAACGTGTTTTTTCTGGTTGCAGTAATACGACAGAAGACCCGTCGACACCCTTCGCTTATCCTTCTTTCTAGCCTGGCAGTAAGCGACGTACTCTGGGCCGCGTTGTCTATTTTCGACAGCTTAGACATTTACTTTCATGTATATTTCTGCCCACCGATAAGGATGGCAACGGCGTATCTTACTATCTTACCCTTTCTTGCGACTATTAGTAACCTAGCTATCATAAGTATGGATCGCCATTGCGCCATCAGCAGGCCTCTCTGGTATCGAAATCACATGACCGTGCCACGTGCCAAGGATGTCGTCATCAGCTGGCTATCGAGTGGAATAGCTGCAGTACTTCTTATTTTAGTGGACAATGTTTTACCTGACACATTCTTATATATCAACGGAATCGTTGCCGCAATTTTTTGCCTTTCCTGTAGTTCAATAATAATTGCCTCCCATGCTATGATGTTTTGCGCGAACAGGGCTCATCGAAAAAACATGCCGCTGTGCCGTGCGCGACAAGAAGCCGTTGCATTGCAAAGAGAAAAGAAAGTTTCCAAAACAGTAGGCTTAATGCTGATGGCGTTTGTGTTCACGTATCTACCAGCTTTGTTGATCCCTGTTATTCTAATAGCAATATCGCAAACAAGAATGGTAATCCTTCTTGAGCCATTTTTTATCATATTTATTACATTAAATGGACTCTTAAATCCATGGATCTCTTTTACAAGAATTGAAAGCGTACGAAGATCATTGCGTCAATTATTCCGATGTCCATGCCAGACACACTATACAGTGCGGCAATAGAATAGAGAATATATAAAGTTTCATATATTTGAACTGTGGATATGTGATGACTTGAAGTGTGATCATTGACGTTAATAACGCAACATAATCAACCAATCTCATTTAGTACTAGTCATAGTTTTCACTACATCTGTTCTCACCTAAGATAATGTGAATGGCAGTTGAGGTGCTTTCCAATTATACGCTGAACATTGTGAAGATTGTGAAGTTCATAGTGCAATGCAAAGACAAGCCAAGAAGGGCTGTATGCTTTGCGCCAGAGAAGAGGTCAGAAATACACACCTTTCCACAAACCAAAGGCCCAGTAAAAATTGAAAATGCGAACCTGCTAGAAACCAAAGAAGATTACGACATCGTGGTTAAAATGTTCTCCAAAATAACCACACGAGAACATTGAATTTCAAATTTCCAGTTGATTGTCAAGTGCTGATGCCATCATGTCATTGCGTTCCTTCCAAAACTTGCACTAGGACAACTTGTAGCAGTGATCGTGAAAGTAGAAGTAGTCCAAATAGAGCGGTTTTCAAATGACTGTCGAAAGTAATTATGCGATTGCGATTGCTACGCTTTTTGATTGGCTTAAAAATCTCGCGCCAGTTTATCAACCAATGAGAAGGAAAACCAAAACCAATCGCGACTTACACTCACGATTTTTCCCGCGCTTTGAGCAAGCTGCTTGGGATTGCTACGAATTTTGATTGGCTCATTGCGCTGTTTGCTCCTGCTGTGATTGGTCGGAGTTATGACTTTGGTATTGGTTTTACGACACTCAATTGAAAACCGCTCTGAGCGGAATGTTTAGTGTCACGGTAGTTTTGCTGTATTTAGGTCTTAACCGGCTGAAAATTGAACTTAGTTCTTAAGCTGACAAGTAATAGCAATCCTGACAAACCAAGAAGAAAATATGAAACGAATTTTAACAGGAAAAACTATCCAAATGAAATTTTTTGCGATTTTTTGGATAACAGGGTGTCCGCCAAATTTCAAAAATTTGGCCAACTTTTTCAAGTTTAAATCCATTTCTATCCTCGCCATCCTTAGATGCAGATGAGAGAAAAGTGGTCTCATTGCACTACTATGGTTGTTGTTAAGGAAACTTTAGCATTTTTTTTTGGTCAACGGTTGATGCGCAAGCGTTTTCTGGCCGTTTAGAGTACGGCTCAAATAGCGTGACACTGCCCCTTTAAGGTATGTACATTAGAAGCTGAAATGACAACACCACGTGCTCGATAGTAATACAATCCGCGCATGCGCTTAAAATTAACGCATGTGCGTTGGAAGCTTGAGGGCGATTTGTGACTGAACATCAAAATAAAAAAATTAAATTAAAAAACGAAACTAAAATTATAACTCGGGCATTTCCCTAGGGAAGCCCGAGTATTTATTACTACGTTGTAAGAAACGTCACGTCCAACAAACCCATCAGTTCCAACATTTCTTGAAAGATAACTAGATGCCTAAGTGATCGACAGCTTTCCAGGGGTGGCTAAAGCGTTATGTAATGTCAATGAAGTCCACAGCTAAATGCCTGAAAAGCACCCCTTTGTAGTGAATGATTAGCAAGCCAATTTTAGTTCAAAGACCGCGTATGGCTGGTCTTGCGCATGCAACGGAAGGAACTTACAACAGCGTTTTGCATTTGAATAGCCCCACTCGAATTAAGGTTTCAGCAATCTGCAGAGATTAAAAGCTGTCTTTGTAACTGTTTTCTTTTCTTGAACAGTGAAGGTTCCGAGAGAGCATTTGTCATTATGCTAAGCGGAAAACACTCTTATTTTACAAAGATGTGTTTCAAGTGTTAACATGATATTAACATGATAATAAAGCCAAACCACTGCGGTTTCGAACTACCAGTACCGAACCATTTCCAGACAGGTGGCAAACTTCAAATATACTAGTGGAAAATAAATCTAGGTAAAGCTTGGATTCTGTCCGTTTCAAAACTGTTTCTATTCTACAAAGTATCTATGTTTTCCAACTTCATTCTCGATTTCACATTCTAGATTGCTTCGCACAGTTCAAGATAACAACGGTCACATCCAACACAAGAACCAATCACAGCAGCCATCTAACATATTTAATTTGGCGTGTCTTGTCCTTGAAGTCTCCACGGAAACTCAGCAAACGCTACGTTTTATCAGCATCTATATGTTCTGCTTCCCTTTAATTTGACGACAGCAATCTTTTCTTTCTTCAGCAACCGTGTTTTTTCTGGTTGCAGTAATACGACAGAAGACTCGTCAACATCCTTCGCTGACCCTGTTCTGTAGCCTCGCAGTGACTTAATTTGGGCCAACTTGACCCTATACAGTAGCCTAGGCATTTATTTTCATGTTTACTTCTGCCCGCCAAATAGACCACAAGTTGCGCAGCTTGGTGCTTTGTGCTTCTATGCTACCCTTAGTAACCTGGTCATTATAAGTATGGATCGCTATCGTGCCATCAGCAGATCTATCTGGTATCGAAATCACATGACCAAGTCACGTGCCAAGGATGTCGTCTTCAGCTGGTTATCGAGTGCAACGGCTGAAGTAGCTGCTGTTTTACTACGTACATAAATTTTTACCGCAAAAATTCTTATTTATCAACGGAATTATACCAGTGGTTTTCTTCGGTTCTTGTAGTTCACAAATAATTGCTTCCCACATTAGGACGGTTTTAGCGAACAGGATTTATCGAAAAAACATGCCGCAGTGCAGTGCGAGACAGGCAGCTACAGTACTGTAAAGAGAACAGAAAGTCGCTAAGACAGTGGGCTTCATACTGATAACGTTTGTGTTTACACATTTGCCAGCCTTGTTTCCTCCACTTATCGTACTAATATGGCATGCAAGAATTGTAGGCCATCTCGGGCCATTTCTTTTTTTATATTCAAGTCCCTAAACGGACTCTTAAACTTTGTGATACTTTTTAAAACCGTTCAAAGACCATTGCATCGGCTATTTCGATGTCGAAGTTACACAAATCTAGCACCGCGGCGGTAGTAATAGAAGCTAGCACTTACAGTGTTGAAATATCAAATATTCTTAGATGACTTACCACATCACAGTTAGGTGATGCCCCAGAAATAGAACTTGCCATAGGTTTTCGATGAAACATGGCAGACTGTTGTGACAAGCCAAGGAGACGGTAAAAACATAAAAAGGGGGTTCACCGCTCTCGTATTTACGGTACACTGCTGACGAATGCATTCACTTAGGCCTCTTTTGTCAATAGCCGCGAACAACTATTGCTGGACAAGGGACGTGGCTTAATTTTTCTTTCAAGTGTAGCCCATCATACCGCGCAGAGTCTGACTTCATTCTATATGTACGCCCCAGAAAAAAATAAACAAAAAACAAAAAGACGTGAATATCGAGTACTTAACGCTCAAAAGAAGATTCAAGATTGAACTTGGAATGTCCTGTTGCACACGGTATAGCTCCATCCGCGCCAAAAAACTGTAATCGGTTGCAATAGCTGTTCTATGAAGCCTCTGTTTTAACCAAAACAACTGAAATAAAAGTGGGGGTCACTTTTCTATGTGGACGCAGTGGACATAGATGGAAACGTAAGCAAATAATTCGTTTTGTTCAAAGCGATACATTAATTATAAGAGTATAAAAGAGAGCACACGTGGGGGTAATGAAGATTCCGTGAAGAACTCGAATTTTCAACCCTATTTTAGTCCTTCACAGGGCCCCTGATTTCCAGTTTGACTCTCTTTCATATTATAGTTTGCTGCACGGAGTCCAAGATGGCTGCGGTCACAAGCAACACAAGAACCAATCACAGCAGTGCGCTGCATTATTTGGCATGCATCGACCCTGACGTTTCCACGGAAACTCGGTCAACGCTACGGCTATTAGGGATTCTTTTATGCGCGCGGTAATGACGCAAGTATGCGCAAAGCAAAACTAGCGAATTACGAGTCACCTTAAAGAGACAGTGTCATGGGAGTTATAACAATTTTTGATCAAAATTCGCTATATGTAAACTTTAAACACTTTGCTAACATTCCACTAGTTCCTAAATAAGTAATGTCGAGAAATAAAGTAAATGTAGAACAAAAGAATGACCTTAAATTATGTTACCAGCTGTTTTTCATGAGTTACTAGAGGAAACTTGAAAACGTCGGACAGTATAAACCCATGTTTCTCTCTTGCTTATCTGCTAGTCAAAACGTCTATAAATAGTTTCTTTGCATTACAATAGCCTTTTAAAGGAATTTTGGCCATCATCTTGCCGCTACTATCAATCAAAAAGTGTCGTTTAGATTTTCAAGGAATAACACAAATTGCGTCATACCGACCCTTTTTAAGGGTTCTTCAGTATGTGCATGATATATCATCTATTTATTTACTTACTTTTTTTTTGTTTATTTTTGTTTGTTTGTTTGTTTTTAGTTCAAAGGAAGGAGCATTCCCAGTTTGTTGTTTGGGTCCTTGGGTTCCCTTTACTTCCGCACTTAATTACTTTAGTATCTGCACGTTGTCAATTTAAGTCTTCTTTGTGAGGAAAAATGTAATGGATGCGGCTTGTGATTTACGAATTCTTCTCGCGTTCTTCAAACATCCCGCAAGGTTTATCAGTCTATAAACCACAGAAACGCGTGGCTCGGCCTATTGCTTTAATAGCACATGTCGGCTTACAAACAAAGCAATACATAAGCTTCAGTTACTTCAAACATAGGAGGCCTATTTCAACGGGCTGTCCAGTTTAACGGCTGCAGTAGCTGTTGTTTTAGTAGAGATTTGGTGTTTACCAACAGAATCACGGGCGCAATCTTTTGCCTTCCTTGTAGTTCAAGAGTAATAGCTTGCAATTTTGCGATATTTTCCGCAAACAGGGCGCATCGAAAAAAACATGCCGCAGTGCCATGCAAGGCAGGCTGACCCGCTGTATTGCGAAGAGAGAAGTAGTCTCCAAAACAGCGGCTTTAATGCTGGTGGCGTTTGTGTTTATACATCTACCAGCCTTGTTTAACCCTGTTGTTCTAATAATAATGTCACATGAAAGCATGGTGTTGCGTGGGTGGCGATTTAGGCAGTGCTTTAAATGGATTTTCCAACCCAGTACATGGTCTTCTTCAGAAGAAATTAAGGCGTACGAAGATCACTGCGCTAATTATTCCGATGTCCGATGCCCATACCAGATGAACAGTACACCGCTGCAATAATATAAACGGCAGCAAGCACCCACAGTATTTCAAAAATGGCCTTTCCTGACTCCATCAGGAAACTTGGGCGAATTTTTGAAATGGAAAACGCTGATCCCCGGCATCGGAACTTCCCAATTGAAGTTTTTGCTTATCATCTGAACAAACCGAGTGCCACCCGGTTTCCGCTTGTAAATGGAAAACAATCAGAAACACAGTGGAACGGACCACGATGGTCTGACCCTACCGTCGCCTGAGCAACTGTTGGTTCTACTTGACGTTGTTCATGCCAAAGTGGGCTGTGTACGGAAAATTGTGCAGCACCATAACATTCCCTTTCTATCAGCTGCGCAGGCGACCGATAAAGGAATATATATGTGACTGCTGCTTCGTATTCTTAGATCTCGATGCCGGTGACAATCCGAACAATTGCTCGCGATATTTGCAATTATCTCAGATGCCTTTTAAAGCGTTATTGTACTACCTTCTTTTAAGTTTTGCTAGTAGTATACTTTCAAGGAATATTGCTGTGTTATATTTCAAATTTCATTCCGGGAACTTTGAAATAGAACAGACAGCGTTTATTCGGAACATCCAGCCGAAATTATGGCAGTATTTCCTTCAACTTCAAGGCAAAAACAACAGCTCTTTCTGCAAGTACGGGAGGACAGATGACGTAAAACTAAGGAGACAAAAGCCAGAGAAGAAAAGAATTCCAAATACTGCCTTATTCCAAGAGAAAAATTGCAGTGCTTTCCCGTGCTTGCAGAACTGAAGACCCAAAATAATGCTTTGGTACAGTACCTTCGCGCACGTGGACATGACGCAAATTGTACCACTGAGCTTTTTAACATCTTCAGACCCAAGTAAAGGAAGCCATAGGTTTCTAGAAATCTCTTGATGTCACTTCTCGCAGTGGTGATGAGGAATTTCATCAAAATATTTACTCGTTCTACATAAAGAAAGTTTTCTTCAGCCACCGGAATTGTTATTCTAGACACGGATTGCGTGACAATTCCCAAATATGGAAACTGCCAAATAAGGAAATGTCTTCAGATTCAGTAGTTTTTTAAAAATTGTCACGGTCCGCTTAGGTACAGGAATGTACAAAAAAAAAAAGATAAATTATTTGCCTGGACTATATTTTAAAAACTTTATAATGACTTATCCACTGCACTAAGTTATCAAAGCTTTGAACAACTGGAGCCTGAAGTATAAAGCGCTAAACATCAAACATCACACACCCAAAGGTTTTCAACTGTCAACTAATTTTATTGCATTGTTGAAATCTGGTACAATTCATTTTGAGGTAGGCAATACACTTCAGTTTGTTCGCAAGTTTCACTTCTAATTAAAAAAAATAGAACTAATTTACGACAGATACGTATTTAGTGTTAGTTTAATCGTTTGTGAATGAAATGTTCTTTCTTGAGCATGAAATACAATGCAATTTTCTCGTGCAGTGCACAGCAATGTCAAAATCAATTACCGTCAAGAAATCGATTTTCGAAACCACTATTAGGGTTGCAACTTGGTAGAAACAAAAACTAGAAAACCTTAGAAGATCAGTGATGAGGGCACGAAATTAACTTCGTTTACTAAAACATTTTGTTCAAAATGACTGGTATTATCTTAACCTTAAGTCAACTCCTTTGTATATCTTACGCGGAGTCAAAGATAGATATATCTAAAAAGAAACAAAAACAAAAAAACAAACAAAAAAACTTTGCGTTCTCAAAAAGAAATTAAAATCTTGTTCGCCTAATGCAGAATTCCAGATTCTCCCTGACCTTGAATTAAACTGTTTTGTGTTTACAGATTTTTCTCTGACCGAGGAATCCCAAGTCCAGTCATTAAATCTATTGTGTGTAAATCGAACTTTTCAATTTGTTGCAATATATTTCGCTGAATAGTTTAAATAACATTTTCACCTATTCGTCAATAACTTACCGAATGACTAACAAGACAATAACCTGCTTCATTTGTCTATAAACCATTTAATCTCTGTAACCTTAGGAAATGCGTTACTGTGCAATCAACCGTCGTGTAGTTATATTCTGAAAAGATCATGTGACCTACACATACTTCAAAAGTAGGAGGTTGTGTGACCCGATTGTCACGCAATCTAATTTCTTTTGGAACAAACAATGTAACAGACCAGAGACCAGACCAAGACCAGCTTGTAACGAACGTTGGCATGAATTTAGTAAACGACCGACATGTTCAAAAAAACACGTATGAAACTAACACCATCGATGGTTGCAGCAGAGTACGAAATGACTGGCAGAGCTTCCTGAGGAAAAATAAATTTTTAGGGTTCTCTATATGTTGAAAATTTCCAATTTATGATAACAGAGTAAGTTCTTGCTATAGCGAGAGGGTTTTTTCAGGAAACGTCCTGTACACTTTTAATGTTGTCCACATGTCTTGTATTAAAATGGTCTACAAGACCATGTCCAGTGAAAACCAGATTGTGCCCGGCACTGTTACTTCCGGA
Organism: Astreopora myriophthalma; assembly: GCA_014634185.1. Taxonomy (NCBI): domain Eukaryota; kingdom Metazoa; phylum Cnidaria; class Anthozoa; order Scleractinia; family Acroporidae; genus Astreopora; species Astreopora myriophthalma. The sequence continues at coordinate 274,216 of BLFK01001065.1, read as the reverse complement.
AGCTTAACATCCGGAAATTTCACAACCTCCTGAAACGCACAGCGCTGGAGGCAGTCAAGTGATCCCTTCTCAAGATATCTCAAAAGTTTCAGCACCCATCACGTGGTTTGACTATCCACTCGGCGTAGGGATTGACTTTTCGCAGGGCCATCATGTTTGTATCGTGATCGAGACATCGTTCACCTGTAGAGAAGAAAACAAACAAAAAGTCTTCTTAACATTCTGTTACTAGGCTTGTAAAATCATCAACAATTCATAACCTTGACAGCGAACATAAACGCAGTAATCAGGTATCATGTATACCTCTGTGATTCGCGATTCAGTTAAAGTGAAACTACGATTAGTAGTCCGTGTACAAACAAGAGAATGAAAATTGTAAGCCTAATCTACTACATCATACATAAAGACCGCTACAGATCTCTCGCTCATGCTGTATCTATCACGGCATTTTTACAGACCCAGCAATTTTTAGACATGCTTTACCACGAAAAGCTCAGTTCCAGTCCCCACGCGTCCAAACAGTTAATTATGCCAGCTTATGATTGGCTAACAAGGCTCCCGTGGGGGACTGAATTCCCGGGGAGAATCAATCTAAAAATAGATCGGCCTGTGAAAACGCCGTAACACAAGTATCTCGAAGTTGTACGCTTGTATTGGTTTGCACTAGTTTTGTGACAATTAGAAAAAGGAAAACACATTTAAAAGAAAGTAATTGAATATTGTCAAAATAAAAAGGAACAGTTTTGGGAAGATGAATGTGCGTAGTGGCCAAAGTAGAGCAGAGGCTTTCGAGTTGACCAATTGCCACCGGAATTTTAACAATTGATAATGGCCAAGAAACAAATCATCTTTCAACTGAAGATACTACATATTTGCAAGGTTAATGTACATACAATAACACACATATTTACAAGATAATTACCGCACTTGAGAATCAGTCCTGGCTGAGAAGGAAAGATTTCTAATTTTTTAATGAACTTTTAAAAGGCTTCCTTTTTTTTTTCTTTTTTTTTTCCCCATTTTAGGAGGGTTTTTTTTTTCCATACCCTTGATGCAACTGATTTAAACCTCGACAAACAAATTTGTTCTACTTCATTACACAGATCTCTCACCTATGTTTCCGCCTGCTTCGTAGAGATGATAATTATCCGAAGCAAACTTGTTGTTATTGTGAGGGTTAAGGCAGTTCCGATAAGAGTCACTCGTCCGAGATTCGGAAAGCCTTCGGTTCTCGTTAATATCGTGCAAGCCTTCAGATGGTGACGGACGTCTTCGGAACTTGGAAACGATGTCACCAGCTCGCATGTTCTCTGTGAGCTGTATCGCCATGAGCACCTTGTTCAACAAGGGAGCTTGGACTCGTATAATGTTATTCTCGATATCAGCCTACGACAGTAAAGAAAATAAAAATGGCATCATGCTTGTTACTTTCGAAAATTCAAGAAAAGTAGAACGTAGGCAACAGACACGCGCAATAAAATCCACATTGGCGGCCCCCAGGGAATTTAGCATGACAAGTTCTCTCTTTCTCTCTTCTTTACTGGTCAGTTGCAAGACGCCTTGAAAGTTCTTGAAAGTCCTCAAATTCCAAAATAGAAACTAAAGACCTAAAATTTCCTGAAAGTTGTTGCTAAACTACAATGTCAAAGGCCGGGCTAATGAGACCAATAAATATTACTGGCATACAACACGTACCCTGCGAGAGAGAAATTCCTCCCTTTCTGCTCGGGAATAGAGGAGAGGAAGCTGCGCTTGGAACCACACAATTCTTTGATCAGCCCCAGTACACAGCCAGGGAACAATAAATTAAAAAAAGAAACAGTTTTGAACTTGCGCATGACAGATAGGATTCAAACTGCTGCCTTTTTTTTATGCCGCGTGCACTGCAGGAAACAACATGGCGTCGAAGGGGACGAATTTTGTGTGGCTTTAAAAGCGTTAAAAATAACACACATTTGCAGAAGGAACCGGAGTTGTCGACATACCGCAGTTGTTTTATCAATTAGCTTGCCCGGCAAAAAGGAAGTCGGCAGTGACGCACTGAGTGATAAAAAGGAAATGAGATTTCGTGTGTGACGCATACTAAAGTACCTCGTGCATGTACGATAGGAAACCGTGCGGTAGCTCTCGCCTCCCCCCGAGCAGAAAGAGAAGGAACCAGTCTCGCAGGGTAGAAAGGAGCAACACGAAATGGTAAAAAAAAAAAGAAATAAAAATGATTAAACTGATTATTAATTATTAATTAATAATAATAATAATAATTAATAATGATTATTATAATTAATTATAATTAATATTTATTTATAATTATTTATAATTAATTAATAAATTATCAATATTAATATTATTATTAATTAATTAATTATTAATTAATTATTAATTATAATTATTAATTAATTATAAATTATAATTATTAATTGATTATTAATTAATGATTATTATTATGATTACACTGGTTTGATTTATCACTGCATGGAGACCTGGAAAAAAGGGAATTGCGACTTTGAAATTCCTCGAAATGGTTCGGAATTCTTGCTCAGAGAAAGGGTACAAACTATATCACATTTTTTTTAATTAATTATGTACTTACATCTATGAAAGCCATAGAGCCATCCCCTACAGAATTCTTTTTCAACGGGGATCCACCCAACGCATCACTTCGAGAACGCTTTGCTAGGAGCTTTCGCACCTGTCAAAAAATGAAACCAGTTATATACGCTATTAGGATTTGGGTGAAGTTATCACTGATGGTGTACATTGTGGCCTATCAATAAACCAGACAATAACGAAATCGTGAGAAATACGGCCTGATAGATATCAGCATCAAACGGAAATGGGAACTCACAAACTCGTAAAAATTCAAGACACAGATGTCATTTAAACCCACGACCCTCCGTGATCTAGTCGGATGCTCTAACCAATGAGCTACTGGAAACTATGTGGTGAGCAAGGCTGAAATTTGGGTATTAACTAGAACTGCATCATGCAGTCACATTAAGGCAAATCAGAGATGCAACCGACTAACCAACCTTCCAAAAAACGAAAACAACGAAATCCTTTTGAAAAGTAAACGCACGAAGGAAATCAAGGTAGAAATGCAAGAATGGTCGGTAAGAAAAAAAATACTGTGCCGCTTTCAACTGAGGGTCGAGATTTCTTTCAAGATTCCCTGGGTCTTGCATCACTACGCTTGGCAATTGGGAGAAAAATCTCGTCCTATATTCTCAGCCAATCACAGGCAAAAGCAACTCTGAACCGCACGGGCGCGTTCTCCCGCGCTTAGTGCCAGCTGCAAGTATTTTCTATGGGCTGTGACTGGTTCATTTGATTGTCTGCGTCTGTCCTGATTGGCCAAAGGAATCACTTTGGTTCACTGGATTGAAAACCGCTCCAAACACAAATACGGATTGGCGCGAGAACCAAGCTACGCTTGGCAATTGGGAGAAAAATCTCGTCCTATATTCTCAGCCAATCACAGGCAAAAGCAACTCTGAACCGCACGGGCGCGTTCTCCCGCGCTTAGTGCCAGCTGCAAGTATTTTCTATGGGCTGTGATTGGTTCATTTGATTGTCTGCGTCTGTCCTGATTGGCCAAAGGAATCACTTTGGTTCACTGGATTGAAAACCGCTCCAAACACAAATACGGATTGGCGCGAGAACCAAGCAAAGTACAAACGATAAACGAACGCACGCAGGCACAAACCGACGAGCAGAAACGAAAGCATGCATGGGTGCGCAGGCAAACGAACGGACGCGAATGCAAACACACGCAAGCGCACACTTCAAAACGACAACACAACAACGACCAGGAGAATGAATACACGAAGGACGTCTGGACGAACAACTACGACCAAACTTACCGCTTTCGCATCCTTGGCTTTTTTGTTTCCTTCTGCTTCGTATAAATATCGCACTTGCATCACCATAAACCCGGGAATCTGCGCATTAACAATACAAAGCACTTTTCAATAAGGCAAGGCCACTGCATCACCTCCGGAGAAAATTGTTAAGCCCCGTGTTTGGGCCAATCGGCGGCCCCGTTTTTTGGCTCATTTCTCGAGGCCAATCGGTGACTCCGTTTAAATGCCACTGGGAGCGCATGTCGGAATTTTGTATTTTTGGAGGGAAGGGAGTTATTCGGTTTTAGGATGTTCTGCTTTGTTTCGTTCGTATCGCACAGAATTGATCATTGGAAACCCGAATTGTAAACTATGTGGTGTTAATGAACAGGTCAGATGTTCTGTGCGTGGTACCCCTAAATACGCCGGCTAAATGATCAAACATTTTCGTCCAACGGCATCGTGCGCGAGCGCGAGCTGTGTCGTCCGGAGAGGCTAAATGATGAAACATTCCTTCGCTACACAAAATTTTGGATGAAAATGTTTGATCTAGACCAGACGTACATTGAGACAGGCGGCCAGACGGTCAAAAATGTTCATCCACCCTGATGTTGGATGAAAATGTTTGATCGCCTAGCCGGGGCTTGATACAAGTGATAAGGCCATAAAACAAATCCCTGAAACAGAGCACTTCTTTGGCTGGTTTTGACTAGCGACGAAATTGGAGTGAAAGTTGTAATCAGGGGAGTACAGCGTCGCGATCAAGCGATAATCAAACCACGCAGTCGTCACTGCAATTTTTCCGGTTCTGTTTCCGACTTCGACTCCATCGCTTACGATCAAGTAAAAATGCAGATTCTCGGCATCGACAGCAGATACAGACATGATCGACAAGCAGAAACCGATGGTATCGACAAGCGGAAGCTGATGAATACACCAATTACGATCCACGAGAAAAAGTTCTGTGATTGGGGTATATTCTTCCGAATCTGCCTGCCACATTTCTCGAGCTCGTAAGCCACTCCGGCCTTAAGAGTCCTCCTGGGCCCGACGAGGATTAGTAGTGCGTTTTACAGTTTAATACATTTCTCTGGCCTCATTTACTAACGGTGTGAATGACGCTTCTAACCCGCTCATACTAGTTTAATTCCTCGACAGTTACTACCCATTTTAAATGCAGAACAAAACTCCAAACTAATTCTATGAACAAAAATTACCACTGAACACACTCACCGTCCACAGAATGGCTTGGTACTTGATTAACATTCGTACAACATTGACAGTTCCTTGTGCGTGTTTGATTTCCTGCAATGTCGGCTGCGCCTTGTTCGTGCCCGAGAGGAAAAGATTTGGCGCCATGATCATGGCTACGCTGTTCAAACCCATCTTGTTATGTTTCTCGTGAGCTACAACCCTGCTCAAGAAGTGGACGAGAATCTGAAAAGTCACACACAAAGACGTTTTCACGTTACAAGTTAGGTAGGTAGGTAATTTATTTCGAAAGTCAAATGAAAACTGCTCTAGCAGGCGGGATGTCTTCGCGATGGCTTTTTTCGGCTTTTGATAAACTAGCACTTGGACATTCCAAAGTTAGGGTTAGGGTTAGTGGGAATGCTTCAGACCGTTATTCAAGGATGTAAAATTGGAGTCATTCAGTAACACTCACTTTTAAACAATCTCTGTGGATCGGAGGCAGCAAAAGGATTAAAAGATTCAATGCTTGGAGCTGCTGTTTTCTGTCGGGTATACCTTAACATGTAAGGAAAATGAATAACTAATCAGTATACATGCAGATATAAATTCAAACAAAAGTCTATCCGCAAAAGTAAGGACAAAACACTCACTTTCTACTGACGCAAATGTCGGTTGGTACTCGTGCGTTAACAAAGGAAAAGGAAGTTCCCTGTATATAAAACAAATAATACGTCAAGTGATGTAACTTCATAGGGGGGAAGTACAGAGGAAAATTTAGTAGAGGGGGTCAGAAATATCCACTCCCTGTCGCTCCCTGGTCTCCAGTTTTTCGTAACTTTTTTCCTCCTGTCTCTCCCTCCCCACCCCTCCCTTTTCCACCCTCACTCTATCCCTCTCTATTGGGACTACCGCTTCATGTCCCACTTTTCCCTACCTCCCGTACCATCCTCCTCGTCCCTCCCTCCGCCTGCTCTCTTTTCTTCGGTACCTCATACCCCCAACCCTACCACCAAAAGATCCCGTTGGTGAGACACTTAAAGCCATTGTGCTCTGTGTCACTAATTCAGCATTTGCGTGGAAGGGTTATCAAAACTCTCCCCCACCCTCACCCAAAAGAACCGCTCTAACCTCCGGCTTCTTCCCCAATTTAAAAGCCTCAATGCCTTAGTGACAATCAAGCACAAACTTCTTCACAAAATATGGCCTCGTGAAGACACGGACTCTAGCTAATGTCTCTCCTCCATTTACCTTAAAAATTGTTTCAACAGCGCCGCGCAGTCATGTGGTCTTCTGTCCTCCCAAAAAAAGCACCCATCATGAAATTTCTCTTCAACTTCTTCTCTTATAAACTGGAAAAAAGCAAAAGGCCACTGTTATGATACGCTAAATTGCGAAGCGGAGTTAACAAATTTGACATTGAAACAAAACTGTACTTGGCCTTTCAAAACATACAGCATGGGGAGCTTAAGCAAGGACGAGGACGGCGGCTACGATAATGTCTCCTAAGTTTGCGTTATTGTAATCACTTCGAGCTTATTCCAACTCTTCTCTTGTGTAAAACAATTAATGTCCAGAAACAGAATTGATATGAACGCCGAGAACGTTAAGGCAAAGAATGGAAACTGGTTAATCGTCCTGCACTCACGTCCCACGCAAAACTCTAGATTTGGTCATTTCACGTCGTTGTTTAGCCGAGAACAGTAAAGAAATATACCAAAATGTAAAACGCACGTGCAGAGCGCGCGGACCATTGCTTATGCTCGTTGAGCCTACTGTTTTGTGGCGTTCTCGTTGTCGTCGACGTCGTCGTTGCTTAAGCTCCCAACTAAAGCATTCTACCACGTACAGGGATATCGTCGCATTGAGCGAAAGAGCGTAATTTGTGCTCTGGTAACAACCATGACAGACTTCAAAACGGAAACGATGAGCTTAAATAAAATATTAATTGCTTGCCCCGTTCTGCAAAGGAGACAAGAAAATCAAGGCCCAGTTCGTATTGTAAAGAAAGTTAAAAAAGACAAACTGTGACTCAAAACTTGACCTCTTTAATAATCACTAAGGGTGCATTTTTGGGGGACTATTCCGGAATGACTATTCGGAATATGACTATTCGGAATGACTATTCGCGATGGCTTTTTTCTTGACTGCAAGGCTTTTAACCTGCTTAATGAATTTCCCCGAAAGCCAGACAGGGGTGAAGCCGATTAACTACTACAGAATTTATCCCTTGTGTACCTTAACTCTTCCCGTATTTCCCGGAACTCTCAAGATTCCTTCTTCTTTTAAACCTGAAAGGGCCAAATTGAACCATACGAGGTGTTAATTCTAGGAAAGTTATGATCCACATGATTAACGTGAAACCGCGTTAAGGAGATTTTACACAGGGCACGTGCTATGACATGCACGCTAAACGACTTTCAACAGAAGAACTTTGCGCAGAAAGTTGAGGAGTGTAACGAATTTCAGGGCATTGCAAAATTAAAGCAATTTCAAAAACCTTCAAAGCCCAAACAGGGCAAGAATTGCTCAGAGAGGTGTTTACCTTTTTCGCCCAAGTACTTGACAAGCTGAACGAAAACGAAAGAGACTGCATTAGCCAAAACAAAGCGTAAAATAAAAGTGGATCAACGTGGACTGCACTAATTTGTAATTAATTGTGAGTGCAAGAAATACACCACTTTAACTGCTCTCTACTCCTACCTCAATATAAAAAGTAGGTATCGATGTTCTTTCATTGCGGATCTTGTCATCTTGAAGAAGATTCTGTAGTGGCACTCCGAAAATACCAGATTCTAAAACAATACGACACAGATATAGGCATTAAAAGAGTTAGGTCGCGGTATCTTGGGGGTGATTCGAAGAAAACTTTGGTTAATTATGCCTTTTAAATTCGAAAATGGTGATATGAAATTCCTTTCCCGATAAAATCATCGCAACATGACAAGATGATTCCCATGCAACGATCTTCTGTAACTGTTCAGTGAACATTTATAATAAAATTGGCCTGTCTGGGCATGAATGACCATTAACCAGGCGAACTGTAATAACATACGGAAATAGCGAGTTTTCCTCTATGACCTTACAATTACTGGGCGAGTTCGGACGCCACTGCGCTACTGCTGACTCATCGATACTAAACCATTAAACTAGGTTTAGATGACATACTCCCCGCATACTGCTAGGCCTAAAATATCGAAAGGTAGCATATTCGCAATTACAGTAATTTGAGGCTGATAAGTGCATAAATTGATGAATTTATCGGTGGATTTTACCAATTCTTGACTTTGGCACTACTCAGTTCCGCTAGGACAAGGTAATGGGTTCCCAAGTTAAGAACAACCGTACAAGCCGCGGCTCTGAAAACGTGTATGGGTTTTAGAGGCCAGGTCTGAAAATGGGTGCGGAAAATGGCATGTTTTGATCTGAAATAGGGTCAGGATTTGGAGAACCGGGCGCCGCATCCCTATCAAGAATTCCGAGGGGTACCCCCCCCGGCGAACAATATACATTTGACTTTGTCCAACAACGACGTTACGAGGCGAAGCCCATGATATATAAAAAGATTCCTTATTACGTATTTTGTATGGAAGTTCGAACGAGGTTTTGCGAAGTAGAGATGTCTGCTTGAGAAATAAGACCCTCCACAGTATAAGCTTTTATGTATTCTCAGAATGATAAGTATAGCCTTAATTGTATTATTATAGTATTTTTGTAGTATCTTTGTTTCTATACCTACTTTTAGTTAACTTCCTTATTTCTGTAAACTTGTACACGTACTCCTTTTAGTTAACTTCCTATTTCTGTAAACTTGTATACCTACTTTTTTTAGTTAAGACATGACCCACCTAGATTAGCTAGCTACCCGTGGGCACGTCCAATTTGTTAAAATACTTATTAGAAAATAAAGAATAAAAAGAGAGAGAGAGAGAAGGGACAGTTTAGCGATAACTGCACCGTGAGTTGCCCACTTACCTTTTACTCTTTTCTTAATCGGTTTTCTTCTATGCAAGGCCAGGCCGTGAGAATCGAACAACGCTGTCAACTCTATGAGCGACAGTGAGCGCACTTTTTCCATATCTGACGCGGACAGATCTTTCACTCCGGTCACACCTAGTTCGTCTTTTGTGAGAGTGAAATTCTAAATGGAAAAAAAAATGCAAGTTAGCTTAAGGGTGCACTCTTTTAGGGCTTTTCTGTTTGTTCCTATTGCGGTCTAACAGAATAAGAGGAAAAATGTTTTCCAGAAGAAAGCGTATTCCGAAAACGGAATGGTTATTACGGAGGTGACCTGAGAACTAGTGCTCGGAATAACCTAGACACGACTAGGACAATCTTCCCAAAAGAAAGCGTTTCTGTGTATTCCGCGTAAACCGTGTCTGTTCATTCCGTTCAATCTGCTATCGGGAGCAGAATAAACCGAACGTTCTTCCGTTCATTCCGAAAACGGAATAAGCCCCCAAAAGACCACATTGACGAATATTTACCGAGTCGAACGCGAAGTAAATATTAGCCGATATTTACTGAGTCTAAGACAAATAATTGTTTTAGTACAACTTAAAGAGTTTAACAACAGACATGACAACAGTTCCAGTCGCGGTTAATTTCCTCGTCGGAAACTTCTGCAAACCGGCTGCTAGCAGCCATTTTATTTTGCAAAAATTGAAACAGAAAGACAGCGAGGTGAATAAAACCTCATTGTCCGAATTCTTCAACCAATCAGATTACGGAAACTCTTTGTCAACTCTGCAATTATCAGCGTTCCAGTTACGTTTTTGAGGCAGGGTGCCCACAAGGAATTTGAAGGGGTAAAGCCGGGGTCAATACAAGTGGGTCTCTATATAAATTCTCTGAAGTGTATCACCTGATTTGTCGTACCAGGTGTTCAGCTTTGTCGGTTTTTGAGCCGAGACCTGTGTCTTATCTGGAACACTGAATTATACTAATGTGATATATCTTTAAGTTTGAATAAGAGGTATTAAGCTTCATCAGTACCGCCAATACTCACCGGTAAACGAGGAAATTGAGGCTCCCTGAAAACTCTGCCGTCTGTGGAAATGACCTTTCCATTCTAAAGATAGATAGAGAGATCATTTTATAATACATAGCAAACATGAATTGAATTGCGTTTTAAAACTGTGTGGGGAAAAAAGCCACTCAATAAAAAAGAAGCTACTATAAAAATATATATTTGAGTACACTTATTTACAACTATTTACCAAAAGACACAGATAAGAAAAAACTATTCTTCGCACTACTTAATTTAAAATTCACATTGAACGTTTTGGGAGTGCCAATGGACGTATTTGGGAATATAAGCTGGTAGTGATAGATTACGCAGACCGTGCGCTTTATCATCCCAAGATACAACTACTACAGGCCAGAAAAAGAACTTTGAATGGGTTAAAACAATAATGAAACATGACCTGCGTTCACTGACCAATGGCAATTCACGAGGTTCACCGCTGTGAAGGACTGTCACCCCATGTCCCATTGTTAAGTCACCTTGAATATATCCCTGTATTTCTTAAAGACTTACAAAACAAAGCAAAACAAAAATATCGTAACGGAAGCCCTTGAGATTACTCTGAAAGCTGTCGGTTACCTGCGTGTGTGCCTTTTTTGCATGAATTTTGTTTTCAGGAACATCAACGGGAACTTCCTCTGGACAATCCACCGGAACTTCGTGAAACGAATCCGGACTCGTGTCTGGCGGCGATAAGCTTAACGTTTTAAAATCGGTGTCACTAACATCATCAACACTGGATTCTTTTGTTTTCTCTGCCGTGTTAAAGAGTTCTTGTTTTGTTGTGCCTGTCACATAGAAAACGGATCCCCCTTGTAAGTGTCGGGTTTGTTGAACTCCTGTGGTAAAGAAAGAAAAAAATGAACACCTCACGACCCCATACACACTCCGCGATGGAGTCGAAAGCTTGTACGTACACATGAATACGATGTTTTTGGATCTAGGTGTGCGTTTCTCGGCGAACAGCTAATTCTAAAACACTGACATTTAAACGTGTTTCAAGATAAAAGTGCGATCTGCTTATTCCAAAACGCTGATCTTTTAACCTGTTTTCAAGATAAGAAAAGGGGAAGTTTCTTTCCCAGAAACATCTTTGTTTTCAAAAAACACAATGAGGAAATACGGTACCCGATATGGGCCCCAAACGTTTTGAACCTTTACAGAAACGCACGTCAGGCCCCCAGTTGTTCAAAGCCCAGGATAAGTTCATCGCTTTCGGTTGGTTGGGTTGAAGTTCCCAATAAAACACTTTTTCAACCATTCTTGGTTGAACCGCGGTTGTGACTCGGTGTAGTCATGCGCAGATCTCTCGCCTTCTCTTGCCAAGTCCGGTTGTCAAGATCGTCGCTGGAAAATGACGCCAAATGCAAAAACTCGGTGCACGCTAACAGATAACCGGAGGCTACCCAACATTTTCAACCATTTCAATCAAGTTCGGAACTGGTTGAAAACGTTGATCAGCCAAACCAAACAAAAAAGTTTTGTTTTTTTTTTTGTTTTTTTCCAACAGAACAGGAAAATTCCCAACCGACCCAACAAACCCAAAACGGTTGATCCCAATGGAATACTGACGACCTTAAGTCAGTAGCCACATTTTAGTTATCATCAAAATTACACAATTGCCGATTCTTAACGGTACAGTTAAAGGCGCAGTGTCAAACCATTTAAGCCGTACACTAAACGGCTAAAAAACCCTTGCACATCAACGGAAACCAAAAAATAATGCTAAAGCGTCGTTAACAAGAACCATATCAGTGCAATGAAACGATTTTTTTCTCATCTGCATCTACGGATGGCGAGGATGGAAAGAGATTGAAACTTGAAAAAAACTGGCCAACTTTTTCAAGTTTGGACGCGGTGTTTTCCCAAAATCGCCCAAAAAATTCATATGGATAGTTTTTCCTGTTAAAATTCATTTCACAGTCTTGGTTTGTCAGGATTGTTGTTTGTTGCCGGCTTAAGTACCAAGTTTCAATTATCAGCCAGTTAAGATTCCGATTCAGTAATAACCTGTTCTTGGTCGCATCTCATCGCTGGCTCTCCTCTCCATAACAATCTCAGGATGCAGATGAACTCCGGAACCCTCTTTCCCGTTATTTATACATGAAATCATATCAGCTGATTTCGAATACCGACGACCGGAAGACACCAAATCATTGTCCAGACGACAAGAATCATTCTCCGATGACGTCACTCTGAGGTCATGCAATCCTTCACTGTAGGATTTCCGCATCAACGGGGGTCGCAATGTTTGCAATTGGTCGGCATTACTAGGTTGGCCATTCGTTTTGGCGGGGAAAATAGTCCGGACGTCTGCAGGGTAAGCCGTTTGTTTCGTCGGAGGAATAAACTGTACACCAAGCTTTCTCTTTGTGCTCTGGTTGAGTGTGTCGATTCGTTTTCGCACGGCTTCCGCTTGCTTCCTGGTGAGGGAATTCGTGATCTTTTCGAAGTCCACATCGTTATGATCGATTTCTTTGCTATCTGATGAGGCAAATAAAAATAACTTTGAAATTTAAGAAGCCTAGTGCATGCAAAAGTAATTATATATAGGTAATAATAGTAGTTTGTTTTTCTCGTCGCTCGATTTTACATTTGGATCTGCAAAACGCGAGAAACAATCCCCGGAACTGAAGTGTTTTCAGAAGTGTTTTCAAGTGTCCTGGGGCCCGTTTAATTTTTCGGGCGTATTTCGAGTGCCTTCTTTCCCTCCGTATCTTGAAAGGCAAGACGTTTTCTGCCTTGAAACTTTGCAATTAGCCTTCTCTTTCTTATCTTGAAAGCATGTCAAAAGAACAGATTTTCGGCATAAGCGGATCGCAGATTTACAAATTGCTTTTCGGGCCCGTAAACTTTTCGGGACTTTGAAGAAACGGGCCTCTGGCCTCCTTTAGTGTTCCGAAGTTGCAACGTATCGAAGAAGCGAAGTCATGGGGTTTGTTTGTTTGTTTGTTTGTTTAATTTTGATTGTTTTTTTATCCCTACAGCATAGAATTCACTAGAGAAGAATGTTCAGCTCCACCGGCTCATAATTTTGACTTTCCTCGGCAGTTCTTCCTCAAAACACTACGCTTGCTGCACTGTTCGTCTTTTTATCTTTGTTCGTTTTTACTGAATTGCATTTTTTTTCCTGCGCCGTGTTACCTGAAAATTGTATTGCTCCTAACCAATTACACAAATCGAGAAAATGTTTCCGTGCATATTCAGTTATTCACGTGGTATAGAGGAAGATGAGACACAGAGGTCGAATGACTAGAGGTGTGCAACTGGGATACACTTGCTTAAAATACCCGACGTACGTTTAAGCCCCTCTGTGAACACCTTGCCAACGACTTTTGGCAAGGTGTTCAAAGAGTTGAGATGATAAGGAGGCGGCGTGGCCTAAGCCATCAACTAAATGTCTTAAGTTGTCTCAATTCCACTCCTCTTAGTAAATTGGAGCTTAAGCAACGACGACGTCGACGACAACGAGAACGCCACAAAACAATAGGCTTAGTGAGCAAAAACGATGGCTCCGCACGCTCTGCACATGCATTTTACATTTTGCTACATTTCTTTGCCGTTCTCGGCTAAACAACGACGTGAAAAGACCAAATTTGAAGTTTTGTGTAGGACGTCAGTGCAAGACGATAAATTTTCCATTCTTTGTCTTAACTTTAATGGCGTTCATACCAATTCTGTTCCGGAACAGTTAGTAATTGTTTTACAAACGGAAAGAGTTGGAATAAGCGCGAAGTGAATACAATAACGCCAATTTATGTTTTCACACGACGTTTTCGTAGCCGTAGTCGTCGTCCTTGCTTAAGCTCTCTAACAGCTAACTGGTCAATTCTGTTGTGCTGATTTGAATGCTTTCCTTTTTCATACACGGCCTTACAAGCTTCAGGCTTTAAGTACACCGTACCACCATGTTTAAATACAAGGGTTTCCCCTTTAGTTTACATACACTCCTTACGACGTGTCATAACATAACTTGTACGGCGGACGCAGTCCGAAAACTACATACCTTTGTATTTCTTTACAATTCCGTGAAATCCAGCTTCCTTCAGCCACTGAATTTCCTGTTCACATTCTTAGGAAAGCAAAAAAAAACAGAAAATAAAATGTCATAACATTTCAGTATTATGTACTTTATGTATTTCATAAACATGTAATTTAGTTGTAGCAGTACCATATTTAGTATTAAAGTACGTTGAAGTCTGTACTACACAATCTGTAATGGGGAAATCTGAAGTTTACATTCATATTAAATTATAGGTAAAAATTCTGAACATGAGAGGAAGGAAGATTGTTCTTAAGAACAGAAACACAGTATCACTGAATTGCGGACAATAAATGCTTGAAGAATTCCACCAGCAAGTACGACAACAGAGAAAGAACAAGCCATGAACAAAGTACACCAGCAAAAGTGACTTTTAACAACACTGGTTGTGCCCAAAGATCAATGCTTGGGCAGTAAAACTAAACGTTTTTGGCACTTTAAGTACCTTTCTTGAAAAAAATACTCTCGTTGAAGTCTTCAGTAGAAGCATACAGGACATTTTGTCACATGAACCCGGTTTTGAGACCAAAACAGAGAGATTGTGGTAAAGGAAAAAATGCCAAGTCTTATCTTGAAGCAAACGCGTGTTCTAAGAAACCCGATAATAAGGCTATTGATTACTAATCGTCATGATATGAAGTCAGTTTTATTTCTTACGTAACAAAACGTTTATAAGCCATGAATTATAGCAAGCTGCCAATATAATTACTGCAAAGCCTTACAATTTATGTAAACATAGTCCAACATCAGCATGTTGAAGTTAAGATAAACTTTCATCATGTCTGTTTTCGTGATTATAAACATGAAGTTCATGACTGCAATCAAAAGGGCACGCACAAAAAAAGAACTGTTGATAGTCCCAACAGCCTTGCACGTTACGCTTTCATCTTGTTAGAGATGTACACGTTTTCATACATATCAACGAAATATGCCAAACCAAACAAAAGAACAAAAAACATAATATGTACAGCTTTGCTCAAAACATACAAAAGTGTTCATGTGACAAATCTGCATATTTCAATAACATGTGGCAATATAAGAACAATAATGCAAATATTAACACAGCCGTACGGTTAAGGTACGCGGTCCATGCAGTACAAAAACAATTTACCATTCTTAATTAAAATTAATACGAACCCGCTCTGTGTAAATCGTAACATCTCCTTCGTTTCAGAAACCCTGTGACTCGTTCAAACGGTTCTTGAAAGTAAGCAATCATCACGTGCATTCTTTTGCAAAAACAAACTTGTTGACTTGAATTTCTTCTCCAATCGAGTATGAACCCCCATTCAGTTGCAAACTTCAACTTGCACCAGAAAGGGAAATGCTTCGTAACAGGAAAATCCTTCCCAAAACATGATTCAACAAACATATGATCAACACATCAATCATGCTATGTTGAAGCAAAAGGAAGGAAGTTTTTAGAAGCAGATTGGCAATTCCTCCAAAACTGTCGATGTCGCTTCTCGCACTCGTCTATGTGTAAAACATTATAGAGTGACCCACTCTAGTGTAGAGAAAAATCTGGTCCTTTGCGCATTAAACGAAAGTTGGTTGCAAGACAATACAAGCAAAGTGCAACCTTAGAATGTTTGTAACCTTTTTGATTGGCTCCGGATAAGCTTGAAACATGACCCTCACTGCAAACACTGTTTACACTTTAGCCTTCAGACAACTGCCAGATTATAAGATAATTTGACCTTACATGCACAAAAAAAAACATCTTAGGGAAACAGCACGCTTCTGCAGGCCCCAGTAACAAGAAAAAGGATAAGTTACAAATATTAACTGTGTTCATGTGTTTAAGTTTAGAGTGTTTCAGAGGTAACACACAGTCAAAAGATGTGGATCTAACAAACAAAATTATAATATTATGATAAGTTAACCACAAAATATGTTGTTGTGCAAACTTAAAAATTACATGGGAGCTTTGGAGAAAGCAACAACGCATTGTGCAGTGACAACAAGCCTTCTAAACATTAAAAAAACCCACACTTGCACAAAGTTCTGTCCAGCAGAAAGATTTTGTTTTTTTGCTTTTGTTGTTGTTGCCGTTTTTTTTTTTTTTTTAATTCTTTTTTTTTCCACAAAATCCGGTTGTATTAAATTTCCATCAATCTGTAATACAATATGTAACATACGTCAAACAAAATGCAAATTGATACCTGCCCCCATAAATTTTGTTGTCAATTAAAAGGCACTTCTCTCGGCTATACCTGGATGACTTTTCTTCAAAACTCACCACAAAGCAGAAAGCCTCAATTTATTCCAGATTGAAATAAAGTTTATGCACAGTAATGCAACATAATAATATAATAGTATAAAAAAATGTAATGAACTTACAAATCAAACTGGGTTGAAATGATTTTACCGGAAATTCATTTTAACCTGCAATGTTTGAAGGGCTAGGGGCATTAAGACCTAAATGTCATATACAATTACTTCTTAAACAAAACAAAACAAAAATGAAATTGCTTTAAAGTGGTTCAGTTTATGCATGCAGTCTTCACTTGACCTAGTTTGAAATCATTGTTCTGCTGTTTATTTCAACCATTTGCCCTTGCACTTCATTTTCATGATCTTGGCCTGATATATGCATAAAACAAAAACTATTTTATCCTCAGATCTCATTGTTTGCAGAAGCAAACAACAAAAGATCTGGAATTAAGACACACCCCCATGGAAAAATGCCTTTTTTTAATATCACTGAGCAATCATTGTGGTTTCTTGGTTAATTGAATGTTGCATGCAGAATTTGAGTCACTTTGAAAGTAATTTTATTCTCTCAAGACATATATGACATATGGTAGGCCCTTAATAGCCCCAGACCTTCTTTTGTACCTCTCCCTTCTCAGTCAACCTTCAACCATGTACACAAAGATACTTACAGGACTTTATAAAATAATTACAGTGTAGGATACTTACATGTAGTCGCACTCTCTCATTGGTCAATAGGTGTGTTTAGATGAGAGTATGTAAACACGGTTGCATGACATCACATGAATTTTCATTGGTTATGCGTTGTCAGATACACATTATGATTGGCTGGTAGGAAATATGTGCATGTATCATGAAAATCTATTTCAATCAAGAAGTAAATGAACAGCATTTTCCTTCATTTGTCGAACTATTTTCAAGAAATGTTTTATGAAAGCAATAGGGGGACTTTTTTTCCATGTTTACAATTAGCCTCATTTAAACACTCAGGGAGTTGGGAGAATTCTCGACAGGTATGCAAACCCGACACTGTGTCTCTGGTTTGCATACCTGTTGATAATTCTCCCAAAGTGCCTGCTCGTGTTTAGATGAGGCCATGGAAACCCAGAAAAAGTCCTCTATTGCTTAACTAGTGCATACCGCTAGGTGGATCTTTAAGGGGGTCGTCTTCATGTTCCTCATCAGTTGACTGAGGTATGCTCTCCTCAATGGCTCTGTATTCTGTCCAAAATATGTCATATTCCAGTTGGTCAAGACCGTGGCTACCTCTCCCTTTCACACGTAATGCCATCAGGCTGTTAGCAAGCTGCTCATTTCACCAACATCAAATAGATAACACTGTCAAAGATGAAGACAAATATTTAACAATAAAAATCAGACTCTGAAAGCTCAAGATAAACAGTAAGTACTGCATTAAGCACATTACAGTATTTCTGAACATCAGTCAATTTAAGTTTACTTAATTCTAAAGCAAACATATTTTACCATTTTCACCTCGACATTTTGCTTTTTATGTGTTGCACCAGCTAAGTAAAGTTAGCAAAACTAGCAGTCACATGGATCCACAACCATGCCATGAGAGGCATGGGTCTATTCTTGATTTTACGTCACAAAATGCTTTGCATTCAAGTTTCAAAAAACGTTCGCATTATGCAAAACAGTTTGTGATGTAACATCGAGAATAGACCCATGCCTCTGAAAGCTCGATCATGGGTCCAAATGATTGCTAGTTTTGCGAACTTTACATATCTTGTGTGACACATAAATGGCAAAGTATGTTTGCTTTGGGTGGAGAGATTTATGTTTAAAATGGAAAATATTTGAGTTTAGGTCCACTTCAACCTAAAATTTAAAAAAAATGGGTCACAAATGTCTACTAACTGTGTAATGCACATGAAAATGATCAATAATTGGAAGATAGTTTTGAAAATCTGCCCCAGAAATTGCACGAAGAACCAGACAAATTTCAAGGCTGCTGCACCTCTTCTTCAGTAGCAAATGTGTAACTAAAAAATTATTTGTGCACACAACATAGCTTTCAAAAGAATTTAAATAGCTTGAGTGCACTAACTATCAGAGTTGAAAGGAAGTTAAAGTGCCTATGATGCGAAATTGTTCTTGGTTTGTTACAAAATTTACCCCCCTTCAAATACTCAGTTTCGAGGTTTGAGAACGCTAGGGTAAAAAAAAGTTTGGCTATTTTGCCCTTGAAAGTGGTATTTGAATCGTGCAGCCAAAATACCTGTTCTTGCTGAGCTTCTTTTGAGGGTAGAGTGCAAAGGAACAAAAAATGAGAACAGTGTCGACTCTTTTTGTCAGGATTGTAGGTCCAAATAATTTTTCACCTGGGATTAATTTTTACCAACAACATATAACCTTCACTTCATTCACAAATGTACAGCAGCAACAAACCATACATATATTTAAGAATTAAACAGGAATAATAAATTATGGGCTACATGTTCAACACTAGTATTTCATTAACAAAACTACAACAATTTCCCATGCTCTGCACTCTCATAGATCATAGAAATGATGTCATGAAACATTCAAAACCCAAGTGGTTTTACTCTTGCACAATTGTCATTTTCCAGGGTCTATAAGAGTACAGACCATGGAAAACTGTCAATGACTATAATTTTTATTATTAATATACATATTTTTAGAAAAATCTGAATGGAACCAGTTTTAATTTCATTGAAGAGACAGTGCCCACAACATCGCATATGCAGCAAACATCAATTTAATGGTCTGTAATGTTATAGACCAAAACTCTGAATCAATGAGCATGCAAGAATTTTAACAGGTATTGTAAATTGAAATATTTAGCACTGTGACAACAAGTGCTCGCCTGGTAATGATCTGAAGAGACCCTTTAATTTTAAAGAACGAGCAATTTCCTTTCCAATAATTTCTGCATCTATATTAACCCAGAACTTTTTTTTTTCACTCAGGAAAATGAGGCTGACACAATTCTGTACAATTTGATAGCCACGGTGAAGTTGGCTCTCTTAACTCATCTGTTATGTTCATTTGAATTGTTTCTTAATTTGAATGTAAACATGGCCACAAAAATGTCAGTCCCTTAAAGTGCACCTAACACCAATATATTTTCGTTAGCAAAAGTTAAATATCAAACCTGTAAAACATTGTATTTTATCTTACATTCTCCTCGAAATTCTGCTTTGAATGCCCTGGAAAACTTAGCAAAACTAGCAGTCACTTGAGCCATGACAGCGCTAGTGAAAAGGATGGGTCTATTCCTGAAATGACATCAAAAACTGCTAGTTTTGTTAACTTTACATACTTTTTGTGGCCTATTAAAAGTGAAACCTCGAGGAGAAAAGGCAATGCAAATGTCTGATGGTCTTGAAGTTTAACTCTTGCAAAAGAAAATACTTTGGGACTGTTAGGTGCACTTTAAAGACCATCCTGTTCAAGTTACCTATTAGGTTCTTTACTTTTATTGTACAAAGTGAATAAATGTACGAAATCTTAAAGTATGTTATGCTGCAAGGAGATTCTAACTTAATGCAGTCTGTGTGCTCTTTAGGACAGCATGATAATTTTAAGATGATTCCACGAACTTTCACCGAGAAAAAACTACTTAAGAAAGCATTTTTACGTATTTGTATCTCAGAACATGTCAGTGTTGTTGCCCATGAGAATTTTGAATCATGTTTGACGTGCTAATACCAGAAGACAGCTGTCTAAGAACACAAAAAAAATCAATATCCTTCTCTGGATATGTAACAGACAACTTTCAGCTTCTTCTATGAACAATCACAAAGATAAACTTAAGACAGTATCTAAAAGAATTTGTCAAATATAATTTGTTGCTCGGCAAGTGCTGAAAGAATATTGAGGCTATAAAAGAGAACGTTGAATGAAAGATCATGTTTGAGGCACAAATACAGGCCAGCTTCTAAGGATGCAAAAAACAAATTTATTCAATATCCTTTGGAGTCAATACGTACGTGCAATGTCTACTTAGCGGCAAGCGTCACTGTTCTATTCTTCCCTGCGATTGGCTTAATCAGGTTTCACATTCCAAACAAAACCACAACAATGGCATTGAAATTGTCTCCTAAGACAAGAATGACTTGTAGTCTATTTTTAGGCAATGTTTTAAGACTTCATGGTGTCAAGACAATTGTTGTGTTCATAGAGCCATAAATGCAATCATGACAATGAAAATTGAAGTCTGTTCTCCGATTTATTGTAACATCGAAACTTTGTACAAAGCCTCAAAGGAGAATGCTGAATTCTACATCACGCGAATTCTAAATCACGCGAAGTGATAAAGATCTTTTTCTTTATTTTGTTTTATTTTTTATTCTTTTAACTTCAATGTGATATTAATCCAGAGTAAAGGCCACTAAAATTATTTTCTATATTTTGTATCACTCACTGAAAAAAGCCAGCTACAAATTTACATTTCACCAATCGAAAAGGCAACAATGAGATAAGTTTCTAATAATATTAAGTTATTAGCTGACAGAAAGTAACACATTTCACAGCACGTCACTCGCCACAAATCGTGAAAAAGAAATCCTTCCTCTGTCTTTCATATTACTATCAAGAATGCTCAGCCAAATTTTCTTGGCTCAAAAACTAACCATGGAATCATGCGCGAAAAGCTTTCACAGCACTCGAACTGTATGGGAGAACAGTTTTTTTGCAAAATTTGATAAAGTACTGTGCCTCCCGCTGTGTCATGTATGGAATCAACTAAATATATTTCAAAAGTGTCGACTCCCTCGTACTTCCGTTAAGAACGATAAATACGGTAAATAACTTTTAAAAATTTATAGATTACCTTAAAAAGCAAAAAGAACTCCGATTTCAAAGATACAAACAAAAATTCATCCAAAAAAAAAGCGTTTTTCATAACGGAAGATATCAACAAGAATCGCTCTGAGCCGCTAATTTCGTCCGCACAATGTCAACTTTAATGACCACACGTCTATGTGGTGAAAACTGAAATATTCACCACTTTTGGCGTTAACAAAATACCTGATTCCTTGAGGACTGAGAGAGACACAATAAACTAGCTGGTAGAAAAAAAAATGGAAGCTATAATACCAAGGTTTGAGAAAATAAACAATCGTATAGGCATAATATATGCCATGTAAACGTAAATTCCCACAAAATCACTTATTGGCAACATATTTTGTGTCAAAACCAGTCGAACGTTCAGTGATTGAATTATCATTAGGAGAAAGATGTATGTGAGAGAAAACTCGGCAAAGGAAAATAAAGAAAGATTGAAAATAAACGTGGTTCGGAATGAAAGACGTCGCTAACAACAGGCTCGTAGCTGTGTGCGTTCGAAATCTGCTATGTAGACACAAAATTTCGCAATTTCTCGCAAGATCTCCACTTACCTTCGTAAGATTTTCGACAGATGCAAAGCTATTTTCATTCTCCTTTCATAAACCACAGCTTTAACTCGATGATGGCTCCAGTTTACAAAATATTGCGCTAAAGCAACTGAAGCATGATAAAAGGCGATAATAAGTTTACGGTGCTTCTGACAAATTAACCAATATGGCCTCCAAATCACGTGGCAACTAGCGAAATTCTCTGAGGGGTCCACTAAGGGTGTGAGCTGTCACATACTTTTGCTAAAACCAATGGTGAAAAAAAAATATATTAAAAGTCCAGCACGTACTTCCTTAAAAAAAGGAAGTTCAAAGACTATTAGTCATAGAAATATATAAACAACCAAAAAAACGAATTGACGTATTTACTTAAAGAGCGCGGCGATCATATGATATTGATGCTTACCCCAATATTTCTAAATTTTCAGCTGTTACGTACGTGCCACGATAGAATTTCTGATACAAATGTAGATCAAATATCTACATTTGTAGCTATGGCAAGCCCGTGAATTTCCAGAGCCACTCTCGTTAACCTTACAACGGATTCAACAAGATCAGTAAACGACATCCTGAGAATTAGCACACCTCTAGTTTGTGATCCCCCGATGTAGATTGTCAATGGGACAAAGGGCATTTTACTCTCGGGCTCCACTGAAATAGAATGGGCTACCCGACTATATTAAGAACACTAAAGGAATTGATATTTTTAAGCGGACACTTTTTCATAATATGTTCTATACGAAGTAATTTTGAATAGATTTTGAATGATTTTGAATATATTTTGATTTTAATTAAATTACTGTAAATAAGTCTTCTTTTCTTTTAACATTGTGACTGAAAAGCCCTATTGAAGGGAGTCTCAATAAAGTATGTATGTATGTATGTAGTTGTGGGCAACTTTAAAACGATATTCCGAACATTCCCGTAAGGTGGTGGAGTAAAAAGGTCACTCATGATGTTGGGTAACACACGACTCGCCTGAAAATCCGTCCTTTATGTCGTTAACAACAGGTGTGGGAGACTTGATTTTGTTTTCCACTGTCATGAAAAAGAAATTAAAAAATAATTAATTCCTTTCATTAGAAATTCAGTAGTGAAAGCTACGAATGATGACGATAATGCTAAAATAAACGGACGATGTCCGCTAATTAATTTTTTTACTGTCTTAACGAGGCTGTAAAATAGGGAAATTACTCGGATATTTGTTGGAACGGTTAAAACGTGATCTTGCGGGCCTTCACCTGTGTATCAGACCTGTTTCATCGTTTCATACAGCTGTCACAGAGTGACTTACAGTGAATTTAATAGCTTTAGGAAAAGTAATATTTGGGTTCTAGAAACTTTTATTTGTAGAATTCCTAATTAGTGCTCTTTCTGCTGGAAACATCCTGACGTTGACTTGACAGATTTTTCCTTTATTCTGATTAAAATGTCATTTTTAGCGAGTCTTTTTCGGCTTCTTGCTGATTTGGGAAAGAACTTCAAGATTTCGTTGCTGTCTTTTATTTGTATGAAACTAGCGATTGCACTAAATGGGGCGCTGTCTCCTGTTGACAGAAGGTCTGACCTCTTGCCATCATTTTATCTGGTCTTAACCCTTAACATTTCTCTAAGTGGACACTCACAAGTTGTAATCTTTTAGTTATCGTATGAATATCATCGATATTTCTGTGTTTCATTCCTCTGTTATCTCGGCAAAGTTTTGCGAAGTAGTTCAGGCGTTTTCCTTAATTATATGATATTTATTGGTAAACTGTCAATCTTAGCTGTCACCTTATCTTAGGTGGTTGTAATTAATTATTGTGCAAAGATGGTATATAAGAGAGCTAGCGATAGCGATTGCTACATATTTGATCTTAGTTCTTGTATTCGGTGCTTTAATGAATCTTAGTACTTACAGAGCACACAATTACAGTTCATTACAGTTCAAAGTGCCGAAGCCAGAGGCTTATATGCATGGCATAGGTCAAGCTCAAGAACAAGCCATAATGTGCTATCACAATGTTGCATTCTATTGGTCATTTGTTAACAATAAGCACTAACAATAAATAAATAGTAGTAAAGTAAATAAGCAACATATTAACTTAGCATAGTTGAAAGAAGTAGAACTGTTTTGTTTCGATATTGTGCCATTCTACTTGCCATTTGTTCACAGTAGTAATAATGATATATATATATTAATATTAATAAACTAAATAAGCAACATATGAACTTATATTGATAAAAAATTGTCCCTCAGTTTATGTTTACAGCTAACCGCCGCCTGGTTAGCACAAAGGGATAAGGCGGAAGTCTGCTGAGCGGAAGGTCGTGGGTTCAGATCCCGACCGGACCAACACTTAGGGTCTTAAAATAACTGACGAGAAGGTGCTGCCTTTGTAATGACATCTGAAAATGGTTAGACATTCTGGTGTTCTCGGATAAGGTTGATAAACTGTAGGTCCCGTCTCACAGCACTTGAGTGGGACGTTAATGAACCCACACACTGTTCGAGAAGAGTAGGGGACGTAGTGGCCGGTGTGATGATCTATCACTCACTCTGTTCTGGGGGCACCTGTGAATTCTACTGGTCATTTAGATTTAAGATTGTGAACTGCGCCATAAAGCAGCCTGGTTAAGTCCCGCACAAAGTGTTGAAAATGCGCTATATAAATGCTATACTAGTATACCTAATAGGTAAAGGAGTGCTGCCCAGATGTCATGTATCTAACAAGAACATAAACAATTACAATCGGCCAATGAAACTATGAGTTTATTGCAACATAAAGAGCAACAACATGAACTCAACAACGACAGTAACAAATTTCTTCTTAGTGTTTTTTGTTTGGTTGGAAACAATTTCTTGGTTTATTTATTACTGAAGGCTAAAAATAAGGAAAAAAAAATAAAGGAACACGTATCAACAAAGAACCACTATCTTATCGTAGGTTCTAAATCTAGCTCCTGGTGCGTGCATCTTCGCACATAGATGCGTATCTTACTCTGCATTGGAAGGAAAGGCATAAACCATTAACACAAGCCGCCTAAAGACGTTTTATGATAACATACTGTAACCTAAAAGAGAAATCCATCACAAAGACACATAAAAAAAAAGAATTGACTAACCCCAAACACTGAACCAGCGACACGACGTCATTGGGGCAATGGGAGTGCAAGGCATTGTGGTAAAAAATCCAGATGCATTGTGGGTAGAAATCGAAGATTTTTGTTTCGTTTCCTCAGAAACGAAACGGTATTGTTTTCAGTTCAGGGGTGAACTATTTACATAGTGGAGGTAATATCCAATCAGAGTAAAGTTCGTAATTGCTAATGTAAATACGGCGGAAATTCGGTCATGGCCACAAAATGTGTCGTTCTGGGCATTGCTGCTTTGTTAGAAAATGGAGAATTACGGCTGAAACTCTCGTCTCTCGTTATTAAAATACACAACAACACTATAAACTGGACTTGCAATCGCTAGTGATAGTGAAGAGGAAATTTATTTACGAGGTACCGACACCGCCAGAGCAGGGGATTTGTCCAGTAATGCTCTATTTTAAGACGATAGAAGCACTTAGTTTTGTTTTTAGTTGAACAGACAAATGGTACTGTTTTTCATGATATTCATGTAATCATGTAATTCATGATATTGTATTCAATTAACGTTGGTATATCACAAAATAGGTGCAATATGGCTTTCTTATAAGATTTTCTTGGTATCGTAGGTGTCGACATTCTCCGCCGCAAAAATACAGGGAAATGGAAAAATTCAGCCTCATATGCTTCATTCTATTTAGCGTCACACACAATAGTTTGCTTCCGGGGCTTAAAAACATTTGTATTTTGAGGTACCGAAGCATTTCAGGAGCTGCTTTCCAGGAAAAAAACCGATAGCCTTTGTATTTCAGCCTCATAATATTCAGGCAAAAGTGGAGGAATGATTCAATACGCAATTGCGTCACTGCCAACAAAACATAAAGTGCGGCATCCATTCGAATCATGCGCCGCGTTACACAGAAATGGAAAAATTAAGCGTCATATGCTTTTGTCTCTTAACTTTATTTAGCCTCACATAAAAGACTTTGCTTTGAATTTATTTACAGTGTTAAAGATGGGTTTCCGCTTCCGAGGCATTTCAGATGCTGCGTAAACAAAATATCGTTTTGAAAAACGTTGTCATTCATGTTTCATTTCATGCATCTGAAACATACTCTCGTTGTGTAAGTCAAACGTGGAGAACTGTGGCCTCAACACGCAAAGCCGAGTGCTCATTGCCGGGGAGAGGGGGGGAGGGGGTGACTCCCGCAAAATAATCTGTGATTTAGGACCTAACCAAAATTTTGTTGGTCTATTTAATCTGACACTTAGATCAATACTTTGTTGCAGAGCTGCCCCCTTTCCTAGCTCAGATATTACATAACGCCAGGCTTATGTTTTCAATTCCCCTGGGTATCAGACTATTCGCTTCCATTTTCCAGGCAGGTAAATCTAAAAACTCGATTTCCGCCGCTCTCTCGTGTCCGTTTTTTAGTAAGTTTTAGTTGCCTTCAGGGAGGACCGCGGGCTCCTCTCCCCAACAGCGGCACATAATCGACCCCAGGACATGACGAGCAAAAGCAAACGAGTGAAACTGTCGCATCGGATTGCAGTTTCATACACTTAGCGTGTATCGGCAAACCGACACCAGTCAAAACACGCTACTGTCCATGACCTACACCTCATTTATTAGAAAAATCCCAAACTTTGGGAATTAACCAGATCACTACGGGTCTAACCGGCACATCAGTACCATGCAAACCCCCACACCCCGGTACTTCTCATCCAGACTACTTAAAAACCCCGGCCCTCCTTGGAATTTGAATATCTTTCTGGAAACGAAACACTATTTCATTAAGAAATAGCTTCTTGTTGTCCCTGTCCCGATTAGATCTGCTGCCTTGCTCGCTCGCTCCAGGCTCGCTCGCGCGGCAGCAATAAGTATCATTAGAGAAAGTGAGTGAAATGCGTAGTGAAAAAAGTATACTGTTCCAAATTTGATTGGTGAGGAATACTGTTCCAAATCTGATTTACCACATTGGTTATGAAAAAATGAAGTTCGTTAGCAAACTTAACACGCTTAAAGGAAAGACGCATTTTTTGTTTTTGTTTTGTTCTTTTTTTAATTCAACCGCAGTTGACAAAAATACCGAAAGCAAGTTACCAAAGCTCACGTAATTTTTTCGTTAGCTTTCCTTTTGTTTATTTTGGTTTG
>BLFK01001065.1:227287-239787 GCA_014634185.1 Astreopora myriophthalma | reverse complement strand
CTTATTTCAAAGATAAAAACATCAGTGTAACGAAATGACTCGGAATGGGCTTTTTCACTTTTTGCTACAAGACCAGATTCTTTATTACGCCAAATTATAGTAACAAGTTTAAAAAATGTAGAACAGAACAGGTTTGAGGGAGGGTACGTTTTGTTTCCCAACTTCCGTGCGTCCTCAGTCCAAGCGCCCTGTACACGGCACGCAAAGCATGGGTCTGGCTTTTGCCATGCGCACGCAGGTAGTTGGCGAGGGGCGAGGAAAAAAATTGAGGAGACGTGTGGCGTAGGGGATGTTGGACAACACAAAGTTTGATATTTGAATGCTAGTATACATGAATAATTGGAAGGATACGATCGCTGTGTTTGCAAGGTCGTAAGCTAACCTACAATAGTGAAATTTTGGGTATACTTTGTCAAATGTCCTAGGACAGGCTTTAACCGAAAAAAAAAATTTGTAAACGGCATTTGCAATTTTTGTAAACGGTATTTAAAAGTCCATAACTGTGACAAGGCATCCGATATCGCATATACATATGAAATATCCGCTTAATATCAATATCTGCAAGATAAGAATGAAAACTGTGGTACAGCTGTATCTCTGCAAATATCAGTTGACTTTTATTATGGCGGTCGAAATAGTTTTTTATTTTAGTCTCATGGAAGTGATTATATATCGCTTCAAATCTTAGTCATAGTTGATTCAGTCGTACTGATCTACAGAAAGAAATGGATCCATGCTGCATATGGTTTAGGGGCCGATACCTTACAACCTCGTGACAGGACGGCCTGTCAGGGACGGGTCTTGACAGCACGGTGCCAAGGTTGGTATATAACGCGATCGCGAGAAGAAACTCCGAGCTCATGATCGTGGTATAAAGCTCAGGCAAACTGTCCAGAAGCCGCTACTTATCATTGTTTAAGAAAAAATTGTTCTGAACTTGCACAAACTGCCCTGGTCCTCTAATATACAGTTTCACTGAAGTGACAACACCAAGGAAAAGACCTGTTTCGATCACTTTGCGCCGGGAAGCTATAAAGGGCCTCTTCCTGTCCACGTCGTTCTATGTTAATTAATAATTCTATGTTGTGATGTGAAGTATATATGAAATAATTCATATGTGAACTGCGGTTGTAGATGAAAGTGAAGAATGATCATCGCAGTTAATTTTCCAATTTAAGCAATTGGAAAGGAGAAGCCTGAAAAAATCAGGGCTTCAACGGGATCCCGTTGAAGCCCTGATTTTTTCAGGCTTCTCCTTTCCAATTGCTTAAATTGGAAAATTAACTGCGATGATCATTCTTCACTTTCAATTCTATGTTAATTAATAATAATAATAATCAATAAATAAAATGTTGTTGCGTGCGAGATGCGCCAGACAACACGCGTGGGTACACGCAGAGTGATGGTCGATTGTATACGTGTTATAAGGTGAAGTGGTTGCTATTATTAACGACAGAAGCGGAACTCGACAGGCTGCAACTACACTAGTTGGCGCAATAGCGTCGCGCACGCGAGTGAAAAATCAAGATGCGAGCGATCTGAACATGCTGGGGGAATGGCGACGCGAAGAGGTGGGAGGACTAAAGTCAGCGGGCAGAAGGAAAAATCATGTGGAGCTGCAGACCGCTGGACGGGATATGGGATGTTTTAAACTTTTACCATTTCCATAAAACTCTATTGAAGTACTTCGATTACTTGTAAAACAAAACGCTGTTGTTAGTTTAATTGGTGTCTTTTCTCCGTACTGCGTTTATATGTTAAATAGGGTCAGAGTGTCAACCCCCCTCCCCGCTTCACCCCTAGACTGTACCCAAACTTGTTTCAAGTACCCCTCCCCTCCTTGAATGCTTGCGTGGTACGTATAAACCAGGCTTAAGTTTTCCCGAAGTGCTAACTGTCAGTTACTATTAACGTTTGTTTCCTTAGCAACCGGAGTATTTAGCGGAATACAATCATGATATCCTCGGCTCGATAAACCTGACTGTAAAATACCCGGCAGATGCTTGTTGATTGTTGATTGTTGATTTGCGATTTTACCGACCCGGCGGGCGGAATCTAAGGTATTCCGGCGTGTGTTGATTTAGTTTTGCTTCCATGCAACATCGAATCCATGCAACGACATCGTTCCATGCAACGACAGTTTTAGCTTGCCTAAATAAATTCATTTGATCTATTTTTAGATCCTATTGTTTCCTGTGATAAGGTATTACGCAAGAAGCCTAACTGTAAGGAGCCGCTGTGCTTTCCCGGTAATCTTTCTTTCTTGGCCAGGCCTTTGCAAAATCAATTATAAAATCAAATACAACACGTTTAGTTAACACGTGCGTATTGCTATAAAAAGGCAGCAGAAGAAGATCTGACCACTTCAAGAAACCTTGAAGGACCTGAAGTCTGTCAAACGTGACAGACGACAATGGATATTGCGTCACGAATTAATGAACCCATTTGCGTGGTGTATGCTTATGCCCAACGTTTCGTAATTCGTCGTAGAGGCTGACCTATCACGCACGAGATATTGTGGTTCCGTCATTGGGCACGTCGTCTGAATGTTATATATGGTGTAGTGTGATGTTCCTGTTTACACTGATGAAGTCAGTGCAGCATTGCAAGTTGTGATCTCTGATCGAGGCAGAAGTTGAAATTCAAAGTAAGTTTATTTCGTTCACTTTCCTTTACATCTAACGAAAGATAGGTTTTGTACTCGATTTGAAAAAGAAAACGAAGCAAGCCAAAGCAACCGCGAGTTGCAGGCGTTTTTGTAGAGAAACGCGAAGTGTACTACTGGATCAATCAGTATTCACTTGGTGATCCTGCTCTGTGTTCCCGGGACATATATTAAAGGATCGGGTTGGCGTGTAGTTCATCATAAAGATTGAAGAGATAGATTAACACTCTATAGGTTATTCTAAGTTTGCTCTATCTGTATCATTAATCGCAACTATGAGTTGCAGATAATATAAGTTTGAAACCATCGTGTTGTAATTCTATTTGATAATTTGAATTCTTGATCTTCTGCATGAGCGGATCTCATTATGTTGTATAACAATTGCAACTCAGTAAATTTGAGAAAAGTATGGTCACTAAGCAACACAGTCGAACACTGGAAACGCTAGAGAGCTCTGCTGGATACGTTTTATAGATCTATAGATTCTATCGATCTGCAAAAGTACGAAAAGAACACGTGCTTTGAATTGAGCGAAAGAGGACAAATCTAGTCTAGTCTCAGTCTCAGTCTCTCTTTCAAAATTTAAAAACCATTTTCTTTGTCGTTCTACAGACTCCTCAACTCGTTATGACTGTCAAAAAATATCGATGATCACCTTTGATAGTCTTCACCCACGCCTCAGGATTTAGTTTACATCCGGGAAGACCGAAAAATGATAATTTTATACTTCCATTTCTATCTGCGACCGTCGTTTCCACGAATAGAAATACCTGCGGAATTCGCCGTGGTGAAAGTCCGTCGTCTCCGAGAACTACCTGTTGGCAATGATACGAAAGCTGCATTTGTGGTATAATCCAATTAAATTCTGGTCACAAAAATTTCGCGCAGTTCATAGTCACAAAACACATATCCCCTTTTCGTTTTAGAGCGGCCTCTAGCAACCATACCTAACAATTAAGCGATAGACTAGAAATATCATTTTTCAGGTTGGGATGATTTTTATCTTTAAAGTTACATCCAGTAGTAAGAGGGTCACGTTTCTTTGGAAACTCACGCCGTTAGAACTGGCTAGCCCAACTAGTTATCGTCTTCGAGACCGGGTACAGTTAAAACTGACATTCCAACGTTTTGTAAGGCACTTCAGTTGAAAGTTCCCCGAGGGTGACCGCAAACTAAAAAGAAAGTTACCAAAAAAACTTTGCAATTTGAACCACCGAGAAATGAAACCATAGTGGATCGCGAGTTAGTTTAACTCGTACATGCATGTACAGATTAAGAAAATGGAGGCAAGTATTAGGTAACAAGAAGGCTACTGTAGCCTGATTGATAGCCCACGAGCTCTAAAAGTCACGTGAACTTTTCTTTGATCTTCATTTGGTGCAGAATGATCTAAATATTTGCTGATTTTATGGACGTATTTAACAACCAGTGCCTTGCTTTTGTACGTTAGCCTATTGTAGCAGAAATAGGAAGTTTGTGTTATTAGGTTGCACAGGCCCTCAACTGCCGTTCCGTCCGTCTCTGAAGGTCCCTGTGTATTCGCATTTCCGAAGCTAAACGCGACCATTCGAAATTCGAGTAGTTTCGGTTACAACGCAGTGATGAACGACATAAATCCGTAACGCATCTTTTTCAGAACCTGCCCAATTTTTGGACGCTACTTGGAATGTCTGAATGGAAATCTAGAGAGTCTCGACCTTCGTCCAAAATTTCGATCAAATTTTTCACAGAATTCACAAATTTGGCTATCAAGCCTCAAACACAATATGGATGGTTGGAAGTCAAAGTTCTTGACGAACTGTCGGTCTGAAAATTCTGTAGTAATTTTTTATGATTGACGGGCCGTTGGCTCTGAGTGATGACAGACTTCGAGTGGGACGCTAAATTTTAAAATAAGCTTCCCCGCTTCAGCAACTGGATAAAGTTTCGTTTATTTCGTTTGAAATCCGGAAGTTCATAACGAGTGGCACTTTACATATAGACATGTTCCTTCCTCAGCATAATGGAGCAAAATAACAATCTCAGGAAGAACTTTTAAATACACTGGTTTGCACAGAGTCTTCCTGTTTTTCTTTTTCGACGTCTTCAGATGGTTTTGAGAATGTTTAGGAAATTGTGAAATTCTTTGGTTTGCGGTTAGCCAAACAACAGACTTTGTCCTACAGGTCGTTGGTCCGACCCCATTTCAGAGCCAGAGACGCTCCAAAAAGTGTCTTGCGAAGACAACGCGCGTCACAACTGTAGCATCTGCTTCTCGAATTTTCACCCGCGCTCGATCCGATCCTGATATCACACAATGTACACTTTATCTTCAAAATTAGCGTCAATTTAAGAGCACCAAGAGTACGTGACTATAACGAAGATTTCAAAAAAAAATTCTAATTCGGACGTTTTTGCGTGTTATGTCATAATAACAATGAGTAGTGTATGATGGAAAGTCGATCATTGAAACCAAAAGATACAACCTGCTCACGTAATTCCTAGGTGTTTTATTTATCGGGAGTAGTTTCTAGGAAGTTCCAGTGTTGTTTCTGACTGTGCTTAGGGAGGAGAGGGTACTCCAGGAGGTAACATGAAAAGTTCATTTCGTAGTTTCTGATACGGTTTTCTGGTGTTGAGACCTTCAGAAAGAGTTAATTTGTAATATTTAAGCCACAGAAGTCTCGTTCTGGGGTTTTTGTTATATTTCCAGGACGAAATTACACTATAACATCGTTGCATTTTACCCCTCCCTAAGGGAAGTCTTAAGAATTGTCGCAGTATAGTTGTGACGTCATTATTAGCCAATCCTCGGCAAGACTGGAGAGGATGTTTTAGCATTTATTAGTACTAACAGAAAATTCCGCCCTTGACTTCCTCTCAAGAGTTCAGTTCATGGCATATGGCCGTGTATTAGTACAAGAAGAATTCATTGCGCCCTACATTTAAACAACTGCGAGTTTTCCCGGACAAGAGTGGCTCGAACTAGACTGTCAATATGGTGGATAAGCAAGAACTAACAGTTGAGCATAGCAAGCGAACACTCATTGCAAGCGCGTTTGAAAGAATACAGTTGTTGTTTGACGTGATAGTGCAGTTCAGCTCGCCTGAAGAAAGTGCTCTTAAAAGTGGAATTCAGTGGTTGGAATTACGAGGAGAGAAGGACAATTTATCCAAGGCAAAGGTGTGTGAATTTAATCTTCTTTTCATCGTGTTAATTTTTTTACTTTTTCTGTCCAAAATTCCACGAGCCGCGGATCTCGAAAAAACTTCCGCTTTGAGATCGAAGTGCGATACTGGCTCTCGCAGTAACACTTCACTTCTTTCTCGTTATAAATCTTTCGTGAACGGTAAGGGTCGATCCACTTCCACAACAGATTACCAATGCAGTTTGGTTGTACAATGTACCTTGTATCCGAAGAACGCCGCACTCTTTCAAGCTGTGTTCTCTGATTTATGAGCCCGTGAACCATTTCTTAGAACACAACAAAAAGTCAGCTCTTAATGACTTTTTGGTGAAAGGGAACTGTGTGCTGGATAGAGATTCATCGATATTGAACGTTCGTGCGGCAAAACAAGAATGCCCTCGTGCACGTTTTCAAAATATTGTTTCCCAAATACCAAGTTTTCGCCTTTCCTTATGCTAAAGTGACTTTCTATGTCAACCATTTTAGGAGTATATCAAGTCCCTTTGTAACCCCGAGTTGGTCATAGAAGTTCCCTTCTGCGAACAATTTTACCGTGTCCTACTTGAAGCAAGAGACAATTTTGAAAGAACTACAAGTGCTGTGGTTACATTTCCTGCCCGCAATTCATGCTCCCTGCAAGGGGGTGCAGTGGCTGTAACCCTGGCCAAGTCAGTAATTGAGGACAAACTGAAAACACCACAAGCCAGTTCACAACCCAGTGTTATAGAACCACAGTTGAGAGACTTTGCGATAAAACTGGGCTATTCGAATCATGTCATTGACCAAGCTGTTCAAAAACTGGGCACAAATGTGACTCAGAATACACTTCTCAATGAACTTCTCAAAACAACAGCTTCATTGCCGTATCAAATATCAGCGGGTCCTTCCCAGCCCAAGCCTCCTTCTGGGCCAGCGACACCTTATCCCAGACAAAGAGAAGTTGTGGCCAGAGGTGCTCCGAGCACACCACCTAGTATGGAAAGGATGGGAAGACCTCCGATGCATCCACTCTGGGACGGAGAACCATCTCCAGGGCCAGTCCCGCACTATAATTTAAGAGATGTGCCCAGAAAAGCCTACGAGATGCCCTCTGATCTTATGGAACGGGGAGTTCCACGAGGAACGAAAAGAGGCCTTGAGGCTCAACTTCCACCTGAAATAGTTTCCAGAGGTGCACCCTCTGCAAAACCTCTAATGCAAGTTCATGCGCCGCCGCCTTATGCCAACCAGTTACCAGCGATGTATGATGTCCATGCAGAAGTTTCTGGAACCAGCAGTGGAAGTGCTAGTGAGAGAATTGATGAACAGGAACTACTGATGTACCAGCAGATTGTGGGTGCTAAGAAAGCAGTTGGTAACACGTTTACAAACTTGAGACCTGTGGTTATTGATGGGAGTAACGTGGCAATGAGGTAAGAGCTCCAAGTTTCATCTTGCACAGCAATAAAATAATATTGTTTTAATTCATCAAGTTTCCTTTTTAAGAGTTGCTGGGAAAGTTAAGAAAAAGAACAGTAAAAAGTACTCAGCGATATCGTGACTCTCTCAACCATGCAGTGCTTTTTGAATAATTTAGCTTAAGTGTTATGAATATAAGTTCACATACTGTATTAATTAGTATAGATGGACAAGGAAGTATTGCCCAATGTCTCTAATTTTAGTACATCTACTTATCCATTGCTTATATTATTGTATCAACCACAAATTCCAAAATGAAGTCAT
This sequence comes from Astreopora myriophthalma, assembly GCA_014634185.1. Classification (NCBI taxonomy): domain Eukaryota; kingdom Metazoa; phylum Cnidaria; class Anthozoa; order Scleractinia; family Acroporidae; genus Astreopora; species Astreopora myriophthalma. Next base: position 232,233 of record BLFK01001065.1, on the reverse strand, counting down.
GATTTACCAGTAGATCAGGATTTTAATATTCAATTTGCTCAACTGCTAATAAATAGTGCCAAGAAATCATTCTTGATAGAAACCATTTACACATAAGTCTAGCAAACAACATGAAGGCATCTGTAATTTATGGAGATTGCTTGGGGGGCAGCTAGCTCTGCTCTTTGCATCAGTAAGCAATATTCTATTGAATTTTTCATTGCACGTAAAGATTGTAATAGAACAGAAAAAGTACCACCGTTAAATAAAAAAAATAATAAAAGATTATTTTTCCCCTCAAACACATGGAAAAAAACAAAACAAAACAAAAACCAGAGATTTGAGAAAGCTCAAGAAAGTTGTCAATTCAATGAGAAATTGGAGAACTTGTTTGGAACCTATGATCTGTAATGGGATAACAGGAAGTTTTTGATAATACCTTGGGCATGTGCAGTAGAATCTGTGCTAATACAGGGTCAAAAGACACTGGATTACAAGTTCCCTTTGCTGTTCTGAGCTGATGAGCATATTTTGTCACTAAATTTCCTGCATTTTTTTGGTTTTGTTACTATTTCCTTGGTTAGAATTTTTCAAATATTACTAAAAACAGCATCTGGCTTTAATATTTATCCCTTGTAGATTCGAACCAAAAGCCCAAATTTCACTTTCATGGATGAATCGTCACTAGCACTGTGTCTTTCTTTTATGGCTTTCTAATTTTCCAAACTAAAAGTGAACATTTTGTGGTGTAATTAAAGCTGATAAAAGCTTGCTGAAGAGAGTTTAAAATACTATGTGATGTCTTCCTGTTTTTCTGACAATATTAAATCATTTCCTTTTAGTCTTGACCAATCAGCAATGACTTGATTCCCCATTTTCCACTTTATAGGCTCAATTTCCGTATCAGGGATTAGTTGTTTTACAGGAACATCTGCCCTGGCAAAATGGGAAGACAGGAATTGCTAAACTTGCCTAACTTGTTTATGCATACAGTGTGCCAGGCTAAACATTCTTTTCACATACCAGGGATGTCTTTGAGGCTTTATGGCCTAAAGAACAAATGAGGCAATTCTTGGAACATACAAGAACAATGATTGTTATTCCTTTTGAGTTAAAGTGTGGGCTGTATATTGTTACATTTCTAATATGAGTTTGCTTTTATCCTGTTTTTCAGCCATGGCCGCCAAGATGTTTACTCTTGCAAAGGCATTCAGCTGTGTGTAGACTGGTTCAGAAGTCGAGGGCACAAGGAAATCACAGTGTTTGTGCCATCATGGCGGAAGGAGGCATCGCGACCTGAAAAACCAATCACAGATCAAGAAGTACTGTACAATCTGGAGCGAGAAGGGATCCTGGTCTTCACTCCCTCAAGGAAAGTAAATGGTCGCAGAATTGTTTGCTACGATGATCGTTTCATCATCAAGCTTGCAGCTGAGACTGATGGCATTGTTGTTTCAAATGACAACTTTAGAGACTTGGCCAGAGAAAATGCAAAGTGGCGAGAGGTTGTTGAGCAAAGATTACTTATGTACTCTTTTGTTGGGGACATGTTTATGGTCCCAGACGACCCTCTCGGCAGACATGGACCTAATTTAAATGACTTTCTTCGAAAGGGATCTGCGACCCATCCCCGCATTTGTCCCTATCTAAAGAAGTGTACCTATGGTCTCAAATGCCGGTACTATCACCCTGAAAGAGACCAAGAGACAATTAATTTAAAACTTGAGAAACTTGTCGGCATATTCGGTGAAAGTGTCAACGAAGCTTCCATGAGGAAGGCAATAGCTGATAACCCAACTGCAACAGTGACGGAATTAGCGAACATCCTGTGCGACTCTATGGGAAATGTACACAGTAAACACTGAAATTTACTTGTACGTGTAATGTACGTGGAGCAGTGTGTAGGGGAAATCATGTAGGGAGTTAGCCTTGGTAAAATTAGCATTGAACAAAGTGGTGTTCATAGTTAAGTAAGTGGTTTGCACGTGTCTTGCCGCTGATGCGTGGTTAAGTGCTCTGCAGAAATGAGCATTTTGTCTAGCGGGAAATTAAGGGTGTATTTACAGTTAGAGCAGTTTTCATTTGAGTGTCAATCAACTGCGAAACTAAAACCAATTGTGACTTCAAGTGTACTCGCACTCGGTTTACTGCGCTTGGTGCTGCTGCATTTCCTTTGGTTGTGTTCTGATTGTCTAGTAAAAGCAATTCGTGAATTACTTCAGTTTATGCTTTGCCGAAGGGTGTATTTCCGTCTTGGTGCGATTGGCTCTGTAATTTTGATGACACAGTTGAAAACTTCTCTGAGGTACATACCTACGGATAACTTGGTTTTGTTTTAAATTGGCAGTTGACGAACAAATTATTATTAGTACTCCTGTATAAACAATTGTTTTCGTAATTGCCAATTTCAGTGGTTGTGCATTGGCTGAGTTGCATTTTTGCAAGTCTGTGAAATTTCTCCTCCAGGAGCTGACACAATAATGTGGTACAAGCTTTTCCGTGAGCTTGCAGTTCACCAGAAAAGAAAATTAGTTTGTTCTCTGGTGTTGTTTTGTTGCGTGGCTGGTTTGTTACCATTGTTTCCCATTTTTGGGGTGTTGTGTTGAGAAATGTTTGTATGGTTAACCCCCCGAAGTGTTAGTTATACTAGCTGCACACTTTTTGTCATATTGTTGTCAATCTAAGGCTTTGTTAATGGAATTCTTACTTCTGGACGCTTCATTCTCAAGCATTATAAGTCAGATGTTCTTGTGCACCCTTACATAAACTTGGTGTAGATCACCACAGCATTTCAAGGTGCCACTGTGTTGATTGGCAGTAGCAAAAAATTGATATGAGTGAAAACAATATGGCAAAAAGTGCTGTTCATCTTAGTATAAAAAAGTACTCTCCGTGAGAGCTTATAACAAACAGATGTGAATTGTGAATTCCATATATGGAATCATCATATTATGAATGTGTATTTGTTTAAAAAAAAAAAAAAGAAAGAAAGAAAGTTGAATACCTCCAAAAAAAGTGTAAAAAAAAAAAAAGGAAAAAAAGAAACAAAAGGGGCATTTTGAGGAAGGAGGAAGCTGTTTTTACGTTTTTAAGTTGAACAATAATTGTTCATATATATTGCTTATAAGGTTATGATGTAATTTCATGTTTAGTTACTTGTACATTGCACATATCTTTAATTGCCCTAGTTTTTAGGCAAATGCAAGCATTTCCTTTGTGCATTCAGTCCATATTTTCCCGTTTCTGTGGGTCTACTGTTAATCCATTCTATTGCCAGTGGTATTTTTATCATGTTTTTTTTTTTGCTTTGACCCTCTTAATGTTAATAAATAATTAAAAATGCCAAATTAAACCTGTTGTATATTATTAAACTAGTTGGTGGTCTTCACAAGAATAACACGTTCTAGTTATGGCACAATAAATTGTAAATATATTGCTGTCTTTCATTTCTTTTTTAAATTGTGTTCTCAAGAAAACAAACAAACAAAAAAAACCCCTTGAAATGAAAAATATTTCAACAACCTCCCTTGGGGATGTCATGTCGATCTGTTGTGGCTTGCACGTACCAATTCCCCCAGAAGCTTAGGAAAACAAAGGAACATGGCGAATTTGAACTGGGGAGCGGGGGAACAAAGAAAATATATCGGGGAACAAGGAAACAGAAGCCATTTTAGGGATCAAAAAGCTGGGAATAAGTTCGGAATTAATTTTGGGAACAAGGGAACAGAAACATTTTTTAAAGGGAACAAGGAAACAAGGATTCCTCCCCCCTGATTTGCCCTCGATATTGCGGAATATTGAAACAAATCGTGGACATTTCAAAAGCGTTTTAAAATTCAGTGGTGGGGTAACCAATGGCGCTAATCTATCATGGCAAATTCTGTGGAATGGCTTGAAGAATCTATCGTCTATCGTCTTTGACACAAACAGATCTAGAGTTGAAGAAATGAAGATTTTAACACGCAAAAAGCAAGGAAATTGTCTTGCTCAACTTGCCGTGAAATAAAGGAATCATATTTCCTGAAAAGGTATGTATGTAAAGTGATCTGAGCAGGAAGATTCTAATTTACCGGGCATGCGCTGTAGAGTTAGCGCTAATACAAGGTCGAAAAGTCCACGGCGATTAATACGTCTTTGCATGCATGATTTGAGCTAAGCGTTGATCAACCGAAGCTTAATATTTCAAATGGAATGAAAGAACAACATTCCTTCTTTTTCCCAAGTTGTTGGTCTACGTGCGCGGTCCAGGTTTCGTTAAAAATTCAATGAAAAAAAGAAATCTCCCCAGGTATCGGTTTGCTTTGCCCTTCAAAATAACATTTCCTGTCGCTTTGTTGTCTTTTGTTTGTGTTCAAGCTGACACGCATCGAATTCAGGCCCTTTCTCTATTCAAAGCCAAGCAGTTACAACAATACCGAAGGGAAGGGAGGTAGGAAGGTACGTTTGTCGTAGCAGCAACGATTTTCCAACTCTTCCACCCCTTCCTCTCAACTATAAAACTCGGACCACAACATTACAAAACAGCTCTTCTGCTTCCAAATTACGCTGAAAGTTTGGGGAAAAAAAAGGGAAACAAGAGCTCAACCATCTCCCCATTTATCAGCAGGCTCAACCAAGCAGCCAAAGAGCAAGAATCTTTCCCCCTGGCATCCTCCGAAATTCCACACATCTTTGTAGTAGTAGTAGTAGTAGTAGTAATCTTTATTAATTCATAAGATAAAAACTACATATCTTATGTCACAAAATTCCCAATTAAAACTAAATGAATTGTACATAATAATTAGAAAGCTAACTATTCTTAAGTATTCACAAAATACCGGTTACGAAGCCACAATAAGCGACAAGAGTAGTTGAGACACTGACACATTTTCCACTTGCACTCCCCCTCCTCCCCCCTACAATGTTGGTAATAGAAAAAGGAAGTGTTGGCGATAAGAACACAACATTGTTCGGTGGGGGCGGGGGGG
>BLFK01001065.1:204211-227277 GCA_014634185.1 Astreopora myriophthalma | reverse complement strand
TAGTTGTCCAGGATCCTTAAAAGGGGAAAGTGTCTCAACCCTTTTGGCGCTTATTGTAGGTCATATTTAAAAATCAGGCGATTAAAATAGGAGTTCATCACTCGATCCGTGTTTAATTCTGGCCGGTGACCATTTGTGTCTTAGATTGTAATGTGACCTTCCGTTTAGGCATGAGGTTTCTCAGAGGATGTTTCTCTTGATGTTTTTCCTCGTCAAATATTTTCCTATCTTGTTTTTCTGATACATCATAGATGTTAACCGCCTTAGATATGTATCTCCGCCTGTGACACCGGTCTAGAAAACACCATACAGTCGTCGGCTCCGCATTAACAGCACCGTATACCGATTGACCAAAAATCAAATTAGGGATAACTAGACTTTGAAACAGATAGTCTAATTCTGACTGAGTATAATCCTCCTTCCTTAACGATCTCAGTATAAAAAGACATTTGTTAGCTTTAATTAGCTTATTCCGTACATGTGTAGTAAATCGGCAATGATCTTCTTGGGTTGAAGTAACGCCAAGAATGGAGAGCACACTGGTTTGAGCGGGAAAGGCTATCCCCAAACAATTTACTATTTTCATTCTCTAGTCTCTGCCTAGGCTCCAATCCTGCACCAACAGTTGTCCACGCATCTTTCAATAAACTTCAACAAACGCATATTAAAGCTTGGTCAGACAAGCCTCATTTGCTTTAGGTCCCTTGTCCATGAACACGCAACCAACTGTCAGTAGCTCCAAATGAGCATTTGGCCAAAATTGCTTACATTGACGGTGCCAATAAGAAGTTCTTCGAAATTGGCAAGGTGTAAGCCTTCTCAACCCTTGACGATGAGCTCAGCCAACAGCAAATGACCACAAACACAGTTACTTGGGGCAATTTTAACACATTTAATTTCCAAGGTAATTCTGTAAACAATTCTGCCCACCACAAAGTGAATTCAAATGAGCCGAGTATAGCCACGTGACCGGCTGCCATGTGACAATATACATACATATTGTATTCAGTCCCCCGTCAAAACCCTTGGAGTCTTACGAGTCCCCCTTCAATTCCCTTTTAGCAAAAACCTGAGGTTTCCATACATTTCCTTAAAGAGTATATCAGACGGAACCAGCTTTTTTTTTTGGTCATCTAAAAGATTATTACATGAGAAATACACATACCAATTTTCTCTGGGATGCACTAAAAATTTTCCGAGTTACGAATATTTTTAAGCAGCGAACTCCAGTCGAATTGAGTTTCATCTTTCGCACCTAAAATTCGATACATTTTCACACCAAATGCCCGCAAGTAAGTCTTTGGTAATGTCGAGGCGAAAATGGCCGAGAGGTGACGTCACGATCAAGGCGGTGTCGGCAACAACGTCGATCCCAGGCTCTATCTCTTTTCCTCCCTTGTCGCCAAGAGAGATAGCCTAGGTACAAGGTTGTGGGGTTTGTCCGCCGAGAGCTTCCGCCGAGGATATGAAAGTGTCTGTTGACCGATTCTGTTGACCTTTCACGCGTTACATCCGGTTCAGTCGAGCAGCTATTGGGAAGGTAAGAGAAAGTTTTTGTTCGCGTTTGTCGCAATAAAGGGACTCAATCATCGGGCTGCACCAATTTGTTTCCCAAACGAAATCGTCCGTTCGCGTCTATCAAGCGTGACAGGTTCACAGTTTACAGGTAAACGCATCACTTTCTTGTTTAGTCTATTTAGGCTTCAGACATAATACCTTGCAATGGCAGCGAATGATGATCTAAAGAAGAAATGCAATGAACAGCTAAGCTTCGAACCAGCTCAAAAGCTCCTGCGATTGTTGAAAGAGAATAACTTAGAGATAACACACGAAGCCTTTGCTGAACTTCTGGACCAACACGATGAACTGAGGAACTTTCGCCAAGAGTTTCACTACCCGAAGATGAAAGATCTTCCACCAGGTAAGCTTGAAATTGCAGCTGAGTAATCTAATTATCGTATTTTCACGGGAGACACTTTTTCACAGGCGTAGAGGGAGGGTGAGTATTCGGTGTTCAATAGACCATTTTACAGTTCTGTGCTCAGTTACCAGGCCTTTGAATAAAAGCGAGGCTGGAGTTGACCTTGTTTTGATACAAACCTCACTGCTTTTCTTATGTAAATAGCACTAGTTAGCATAAGAACATCATGATTTACATAAGAAAAGAAGTGAGGTTTGTATCAAAACAGGGTCAACTCCAGCCTCGCTTTTATTCAAAGGCCTGGTCACTGAGCATAGAACTGTAAAATGGTCTATTAACAAGTCAGCGGTAGTTTGGCAAAATGAGGAGAGACGTCCGGTTAAGTAATGGAGCTTCTTGTCGGAACGCTTCCAGTCGACTTCGTGACCTTATTTATGGGGTTTATTTACGTCACATTTTAAGCCAGACAAGCAAGATCAAGGTTAGGCTTGATTACCAGCTGCTGTTTCGGGAAATGAGCCCGCGCTCACCACCCGACACGCGGACCCGAGAGATCGGCGGAAATTGAGCCTAGATCAAGGTTTCCAAGTGACAATAATGAATTATATTCCTCTGTGGACGAAATAAAGGGAAAAGAGATTGCATCTCTTCAAGGAAACCTTGGCAATGTTCGTTGTTCGAAGACGCAGAAAGTCTAAATGATTTGTTCCACTATATCTCTTTAAATTCGACCTCGTTCCGTTCAAACATCGACAATACAGGGCATTCAAAAAATCCCGGAATTTTTTATAATAAAAATCCTTTGATAAGCCCCCGTCACTTGAATCAGAACTCGAACCCCGGAGTGCTACTCATGAGAGTTGCATTGTTGTATTTTGACGCTGTGTGCAGCAAAACTGCAGCTCCAACAGAGCTAGACATATTTCTGAATCAGCCCGTGGTCTAATATTTCTGATTTTCACTTTGACCATGAACTGTTTTCGGGATTTTCCGAGTTTAAAATGTCTCTAAAAATCGACGTGCAAGGAAGGGGAAGCTCAAAAGATAATAGATCATCTCGATACTATTGAACCAGGAGTAATTGTATTTACAAATGAAGACCAGGAAGGAAATGTTTTACCGGTACTTGACTTAAAGCAGACAGACAGAAAGACCAAGAGGATAATGTACTCTGTCCATTACAAGAAGACTCACACAGACATAAATGTGAAGAAGAGATCTAATCGCCCAGAAAGTATGAAAAGAGTTATTATAAAAGGTTCTGCTGACAGAGCGAGGGCTTTATGTGATGATAAACATCTAACAGAGGAACTACAAAACAGCGAGGATGTGTTTGTAGTGAATGGGTACCCCAGAGAAACCGTGAGAAGGTTTATGGAACCGAGAGCTCAACAGATAGACAAAAGAGAGCAAGAAGAACAAGAAAGTCGTGGAGTCGTGACTATACCATATTTAAAAGGGTTGTCTGAACAGTTTAAGAGAACTGCTAACCGGCACTCCTTTCGAGTTGCTTTCAAACCTGGAAGAAAGATAAAAGAGATTAAACGCACGTGTCAAGAACCGCTTGGTGAAAGGCAGAAATGCGTTGTATATAAGATTCCTTGTGCAAAAACAACAACAACAACAAACAACAACACAGACTTTATTTTAACAATACTGAAAAAGGCCTTTGTAGCCCGCAGTTAGCAGAGCTATTCTAGGCGGGCTACTAAAACTGACACATGTGCGGTTACCAAGTTGAACATTGGGAAAAAAACGATGCGCCATATTCATAACTTTTTAACAACCTGAAGAAGACCAGTTAAACTGGTCGAAACGTCCATTTTTAGAGACATTTTAACCTTGGAAAATCCCGAAAACAGTTCATAGATTTTGATTTTAGAAATATGAGAGGTGAAAGTTTCAGAAGTACGATTTCACTTTGACCTTGAAATGGCGAATTATTACAGATGTGCGTTACCTCATATATGCTAGTATACACAGAATAACAATTTTCCCCCTGTTTTATTTACAGTAATATTGATACGTATTGATATTAGTACATGTACGTTTTATCATTAGTCACTCGTTCATGGTATTGGGAATGATTTTGTAACATGTGGCCCAGTTTCAAATCCTGGGTGACACCCTATGTGCGTTCAGTTCTTTGCTTCTGTACTTTGCTCCGATATTATGTATGCAGTTCTCTGCATGATCCACTGAATTATTTTTCCCCACTGTAGTGACGTCCTCTATTTAGTGTTTCCGAGGTCAACCAATTGGCACTCATGGCTAAATATAGCTCATTATTGTTGTCATTATTATTGCCTGTGAAACGAAATACAGCAGGATGTGATTATCTTGAACTCGCTTAATCTTAAACAGAAAGTGAAATGTTACTTTTTAGTGGACCCTTCAGTAGTTGATATGGAAATGGATTGTGTATACTTCTGTGGCAATTCTCTTGGTCTTCAACCAAAAGAAGCCCATGCTATGGTTCAACAGGAGATGGTCAAGTGGCAACAGATGTATGTATTGCTTAACTACCACTGTATGACTTATGCACCAGTCAATGTTAACTCCTGTACCCCAGGGTTACGACAGTAGGGGATTTGATGGATCATGTATGTTATGGCGGGCATTGACCAATAGTAGGGAGTTTGAGCAAAGACGACAGCAACGGCAATGCCAAAGGACAACAGGCTTAATAAGGAAAAACAATAGTTCTGCACGCTCTGCATGTGTGGCATGCATTTTAGTACATGTCCTTACCGTCGCCTGCAAAACAACAATGCGAAATGAACAAATTTAACATTTTGACGACAACGGGAACACACAACGGTAAATCCTTCATCCTCTATCTTTACTTGAATGCTGTTGCTACCAATCCAGTCATAGGATACCCCGCCCACGCTATTTATTGTAAATTTTATATGTAATAAATATATTATTATATTTATATTTGTAAAATAATTAGGATAGTACGCACGCTCTCATCAGGTCAATAGGTGTGTTTAGATGAGAGTACCTAAACATGGTTGTGATGTCACATGAATTTTGATTGGTTGTGTTGTCAAACGCGCGTTTTGAGCGTGTATCGAGAAAACCTGTTTCATCAAGAATTAAAACTAACAGCATTTTCCTTTATTTGTCGAATTATTTTTCAGAAATATTTTATAAAAGCAATAGAGGACTTTTTTCCCGTGTTTATATACATGTAGCCTCATCTAAACACTCGAGGGACATTGGGAGAATTCTCGACAGTTATGTTAACCCTCGACGACTCGGGTTTGCATAACTGTCTCGAATTCTCCCAACGCCCCCTCGTGTTTAGACGAGGCTATGTAAACACGGAAAAAGTCCTCTACAGCGTAAATAATAAATTTAATATTTGTTATATTTAATAACATTATAATCGTGAAGCACTCACCATAGTGCAAATCTATATTTTGAAGCGACGTTTTCGTCGACGCTGCCGTTGCCGTTGTCGTTGCCTAAACCCCCTATTAATTGTTGATGACTTGTTGACTGAGGCATGACTGGTATATTGATAAGCAACCAACTGTTAGTGGACTGTCCTTATAAGCAGTTGCTGCTTGGTCTACTTGTATTATCTGACCACTCATCACCCACATAAAGCGTTGCTGTGTTTTCAAGAGTGCTTTTTCAGATTAATAGCTGATAGTGAGTTGCAAACAGAAAGCTTGTGAAAACAGTTTCTTTTCCAATTTGCTTGAAGTGCAAACTTCAATGGAATTCTTATTAAATTTATGCCACCAAACCAAGTCACTTAATTGAGTAGGTAATTAACTCTGGCCAATCACATGTCATCTGCAGCTGACAACTGATATAAACCTAGAAACTATTCCATTCAGGCTTGATTTTACACTGCGCTGAGTCCTTGAAGAAATGAGAGTTGTATCCTTGAAAGTCCTTGAATTCCCCTCCCCCAAAGAGGTACAAACCTGTGAATAAGATGCACAATCCCATATTTATTATTAATTCTATTATTAACATTTCCATTACCAATATGATATAATTTATTACTATTATTATTATTATTATTATTATTATTATTATAACTGTTACTATAAATTCCTATTCTTATTCCTGTTCCTACTGCTACTACTACTACCACCACTACCAGCACTGCCACTGCCACTGCTGCTGCCACCACTGCTGCCGCCATGGCCACCGCCGCTGCCACCTTCGCCACTGCTGCTGCTGCCGCCGCCGCCACCACCACAACCAAATTACCAGATTCTTTTGCTGCTACATGTTTATGCAAACAATGTTTCTTTTTTCCAGGGGTGTCTATGGTCACTCTAATGGTAGCTTACCATGGTGGATAATAGAAGACTTTGTTGTGCCAAAAACTGCTAAGATAGTGGGTATGTTTAATTGTTTGGCATTCCAGAAAATATCCCGCATTTCCATAAACGTCTCCATAAACTGTCTTGTTTTGTATAATTTGCAAGCAGCTTAGTAACTACTGGTAAACATGGTTATCTGGAGGTAAGATTGGCTGGTTGCTTTGTTACTAGGAAGACCTGGTTGCAAAATGAATATCCAAATCCTGTACAAGATGTTGTGTTTTTGAATACACATAAAGCCCTTATTCTGGAGGGTGTTTTTAGGATTCCAAAAACATTTGGCAGGAAATGGAGATGAGATGTTGGTTAATACAATAAAGTTGATAAACATCATGAAGTGACCCTTCTCCTCAATTGGACTTATGGACAATAATAACATTGGACAAGTAGTTTTGTGGTCTAGACAAGTGCAAATGCACATTGCGCTTGTCCAAAGGGACCTGGGGGAGGGGGATCCCCTATAAAATTGACGGTGGTGCTCATTGTACCTTTTTGGGTGTAAATTTTGTGGATTCGTACTGCGTGGGTGCTAAAACCCAAAAAAGCCACTGGCAGAGTTGTGGTGGTACCTTTTTGTTGTGAAAAATTATGCAAACTGTAGCCATATTTGTTACTCAAAATAACTTTTACTTCTGAATCGTCTTTACCATTAAAATTGCTAGTGCCAGTCACTTGTTGGTTTTGAATTGGTACCTGTTAAGGGTTAAAAATAAATAAATTACTTTGGGCTAGGCCCACAAAATGAGATCTGGTACATTTTAAAGTTGTTTTCAAAATTTCCCGTCGACAAGCACCCCCGTCAATTTTAAAGGGGAGTGAACTGAAAAGAAAGTTTCTTGCCTTGCCTTAACTCTAATCCAAACCCTATCAGAATAGATAGGCTTGTGTTATTTACCATACAGGGCATGCATCTCGTTGTGCTGCCATTCTGGATATTAGTGCCCAAAGCATTAAGGTCACTTGGATACAAAACACTAAATGGTGATGGCCATTTTGAAGCTAAATTTGAACATTTTTTGATGGAGGTGGAAGCTTCCAAGGTTTTATCACTTAAAAGCCCCAGTAGAAATTAATAAAAATGACATTTAATTTATAGTTCTTTGTTAATACAGGTTGACTATCTTTTCCAGCTGCATAATTTGTATTAATGTTTTCCAGGTGCTAAAGATATAGAAGTTGCAATCATGAACACTCTTTCAGTCAACGTTCATCTGCTGATGGTTCCATTTTACAGGCCAACTCCTCAGCGACATAAGGTTCTGATAGAGGCCAAGGCATTCCCATCGGACCATGTAAGTAATAAACAAAAATGAAAGTGGCATTTAATTTGCAGATCACTGCTGGGTTGTTCGAAGCAGGGTTACCAATACACCCCTAGCTGTAAACCAGGAGAAATACCATGGCGACTTCTAGGTCTTAATCAGACTTAACCCAGGGGTAGCACTAACCCCCCAGGGAGGGTGGGGCCTTGCATATATGTATGGGTCCCCCCCTCCCCATGCACGGAATACTATTCCATTCATTCTGCTCTCGATCGCAGTATGAACGGAATAAACAGTATATGGTTTACTTGGAATATACAGAATACATGTTATGGGGGGATTTTTTGGCGCCAAAATCATGCACGGCCGCCAAATGCCAGTCTCTGGTCGTGTCCAGACTATTCTGATTGTTAGTTGTCAGGTCACCTCTGCTAGAACCATTCTGTTTTCAGAATATGCCTTTTTTTTTTGGAAAACCTTATTTCTGTTATTCTGTTAATCCTAAACCGGAGTACATGTAGGAATAGACAGAATAGTCCCCAAAAAATGCACCCTAAGTTGGAGGTGCGTAGAGGGCAACTCACCCTCTCTAATATAGTCAATCTGTTTAAACTGGAAGAGCAGGGGTTTCAATAGAAGCCAGCAACTGGCGAATTTCGCCGCCTACTTTGCCTCTCACTGCCGGCTAGTTTGTCTGGATTTTCACTAAAAATCCTATCATAAACTTGTCAAACTGCCGCCTACAATGGGCTATCATGGACTGCTATTTCAGACGTTATTGAAACCCCTGGAAGAGGCTCAAAAGAACCTGGAAATGGCTTGTTTAGTTAAAGGGGCAGCGTCACACTATTTGAGCCATACTCTGAGGGGCTAAAACACACTTTTGCATCAACAGAAACCAAAAATACTTAAGTGTAGTTATCAAGAACCATATCAGTGCACTGAAATCATTTTTTCTCATCTGCATCTAAGGATGGCGAGGGAAATTTGTTTATCTAAGGTCAACTGTGATTATAGGTTATCGTGGTATTTATCCTTGTGAAATGCTAACCTTACTTCGAAGAATTCAGACTAGGATTGTAGTTTGGGTTAACTACTGCAGTTCTTTACTGTCAATCTATGCATTCCTTTTCAGTATGCCATCCAATCACAGATTCGTTTCCATGGTTATGATCCAGCAGAGTCTCTTGTAGAAGCTTCTCCAAGAGAGGTATGCTTATTCTAAACGCTTGTGTGTATAATTTTCTTGACACATGACCCACACCTTAGATTGGAGTACTTGAGATGAGTTTTCCATTCTGAGCACGCAGACTTGGGAATGGTTTGATTCCCAAACCTAATGCACATGCTCAGTAGCGATAACTTGTAGTGGTCATCGTATTTGTACTCAAATCTAAAGGTTGCTAGTAGCAACCTGCAGGCGTGCCATAAATTTGGCTTGAAGATCAAGAGTGAATTTGGTAAGAGTGTTCCTCTATCAGTTTGTGGTCTTGACCCAACACTTAATCTCCTAATGATCTTCAAAGATCTCGAGCATCCTGATAAAGTTCTTAGCAAGGATTATCAGAAATCTTGGTAAGATTTTCAAGGATACATGTACTTGAGGATCCTGGCCAAGATCCTTAAGGGTCTTCAACTTTCTTGCCAAGATCCTTAAATATTTTTAAGGATCGTGATAAAGATCTTTCCAAAACTGCTCTAAAGATCTTTGAGAATCCTAATAAGATTATTTTCAAGGAGCATGACAAGGATCTATTTAAGATCCGTGAAGGATCCTCAAAGCATCTTTAAGGATCTTTGCTAAGATGACGCCAAATGCAAAAACTCTTTGCCTGGTGACAGCTCAGCAGACACTGCCCATCGTTTTTTCAACCAAATTCGGAGCGGTTAGCACTGGTTTCCATAGCTCAAAATGACATTGGACATCTCCTGACAATCACACGATGTAATGTTTTCCATCGTCATGGGACAAGCGCACCATTATCCAGAAACCCATAAATTAGACAGAAAACTGACTGAAAAGAGCTTCTGTTCAGAAAGAAGCAGCATTTGTGATCTTAGCGCTGATCTACAATCTCAGGTTTAAGCACCGATTTGAAACAGTTAGCTTGCAGTTATTATGGGTAGCTCTATTTATTTGCCACATGGCTCGGTTTCTTTTGTTCTTGCACGGGATTGTATTGAATATTCCCCGCCAATAATAAACTGTCTGAATTTTGATTGTAACAGGGGAGTGCGGGGCTCAGTTATTCCTTTAATTTGGATCTCAAGTTAACGTTCATTTTATGCCATGTAAATTGAAGTTAGATGTCCAAGGTTAGATGTTAGAAGAGGTTAGAAGTTAGATTTTAGAAGAGGTTAGAAGTTTGATGTCCAAGGTGATTTTGAGCCAGTGTGGAAACAAGTGGTAATCGTTCGGAGCTGGTTGAAAATGTTGATCTACTAAACCAACCAGAAAGGTTTTTTTTTTTTCAATAGAACACGACCTTACTGTTAAGGTTAGCGTAATGATTGGTCGACGAGTACTGAGAAAGTGCTGCCTTTGCAGTGACAGCTGCAAATGGTTAGACTTTCTAGTCTTCTCGGATAAGGACGATAAACCGTAGCTCCCGTCTCACAGCACCTTATCATACTTGACTCTGTGGGACGTTAAAGAATCCACACACTGTTCGCACAGAGTAGGTGACGTAGCTCTCGGTGTTGTGTTCTGGCCTTTGTGTGTGTAATGTCATGGTTGGGTGAGCAATGCTCGGACATACTAGCTGCATAAGCTACTCTAAAATCCCAGGGAAAATAATGCTAAAAAAATAAAAACAGATAATAAAAAATAATAAAAAAGGAAACCTACCTGTTTTCTGATTTAGTTAAGTGAGGTCATCTAACGGTGGCGAGGAATTAAGAGGTGATGGCCGCGGGGCCGGCGGCATCTGCATTGACGCTAGAACTTCAAAGAGGTCCCTTTCTTCGAATCCAGTTCTTGTGCTTTCAGCGATTACAATGGAATTCTTATTGCCCTGATCAGACTTCAGCGCATAACCGTCTGATAACTCGGTGTTGCCATCTGTCGCAGCGATTACATAACAGCGCTTCTTGACGCGATGTTCGTTTTTCGGTACGGAAGATACAGTAAAATCTTTCCATACGGAGTTGTCACGAGGGACTTACCAGACGATAAGTGGAATCAAGTCAACCATCATAACCCTTTTATAATGCAATGCCCGATGTGGACGGATGGAAATCACAGCAAAGTTTTCGGTCGTTTCGTTATGTGTTGAGGATACATACCATCAAGGTCATGAAAAACGACCTCATTTAAATTCAAATGTCTGGCCTTCTTTGTTACAGCACTCGGCATTTTAATGAGTATTTATCGTTTTTTTATGTCGGCCATCGCGGTGTGAATAAGAGCGTGAGTTGTACTTAATCGGTTTTTGGTTAAGAGTATTTTAAGCCTGGAATTTTCAAGTTTAATTCATAGGCTAAACTATAGACTACCGGGCCAAATTCCATGGTGTTATAATTTTTGTGGCTCCTAAATTTTTGCGGCTCCAAATATCTCGCTAGTTCCTTATCAGTTTCAAAGTCGTGATCTGTAATGTTCAGCGGAGCTCTTCGCGTACAACGTGAGCCCCTCAAGCATAGCAGCGCAGACCTCAGGAAGGCGAAAGAGCGAATGGTGCGGATCCATGACATTGTAGTACTGTATTCCTCTCCCTTCTTAGTTGATCGATCGATCGATCAATCAATCAATCAATCAATCAATCAATCAATCAATCAATCAATCAATCAATCAATCAATCAATCAATCAATCGTTTATTCAACCCTATTGCAGTAACAACTGAACTACAGGGGGCGGTCGCGACACACATATTGAAATTTGACAGTCACAAAATCATTAAATCTTTTGCATTTGCCAGTAGAGGCATGGTACGATTGTGAGCCTGAGCGCGGTAAATTATAACCGTGGTAAATTATAATCGTGATACAAGTTCAGCCAGTCTATTGTGATACCTCTTGCATTCATCTGCCATTCCTCCGGTGGTAGTAAACACCAGTGGAGTAAAGGAGCCTTGTTCGAGCCTTGCCGCTCCCAGAAGCCACGAGCATGAATGTTGAGCCGGGCATCCGCTGCTCTGTTCGTACCTGGTGTCAGCACTTCTCCGTTTATCTCCTGAAGTACCGGTTCAATTTGGACATCTTTGCACACCATCTTTAGCATTTCGGCTTCCAAATCACGCAGCTCATGTCTTTGAATAATGAAGCCTCCACGTCTGCATACCATGGCGTGGTCTACATAAAAAAGCATCTCCACACCCCCGTATTGATAATAATGATGCTGCTGATGTTGTTGTTGCTGCTGCTGCTGCTGCTGCTGCTGATGATGATGATGATGATGATGGTGGTGGTGGTGGTGATGATATGTTGGATAATACATATAGAGAATGAAAACCAACAAACACCCATTCAGGAATGGCTGGAAATATCTGTGGCTGAAACCATATCTCCCATCAAAAAATCCAGCGACTGGAAAGCCCCTGGGATTGTTGGCATAGCAAACTTCTGGATTGAACATCTAAAAGCCTTACACGAAGATTTGACTAATGCCTACAACCTCTGCATCGAAAACCCAGACGAGTGCCCAAACTGACTAACAAATGGCATCACCTTCCTACTTCCAAATCTGAGGACACGGCAAATCCCAAAAACTACAGGTCCATCACTTGTCTTCCTACCATGTACAAGATTTTAACATCAGTCTTGTCAGCTAGATTTTATAGCCATCTTGTGAATAACAACCTGCTACCAGCTGAACAAAAAGGCTGTAGAAAAGGGAGCTACGGCTGTAAGGAGCAACTTTTCATAAACAAAGCTTTATTGTAAGAGACGAAGACGAGAAAGAATAACCTCACAACAGCTTGGGTGGACTATAAGAAAGCTTTTGACTCCGTTCCCCATAGCTGGAATGAAAATGTCTTGAAATCTACAAGACATCACCAAAGATGAGAGATTTCATCAGAGTAAATACGACCAATTGGAAAACAATCCTCACGCTTAACCATAACAAGGGAACAATATCCTGATCCCGTGAAATAAAAACAAGAAGCGGTATCTTCCAAGGGGATTCTCCTTCACCTGTTCTGCTTTGGCACCTTTATCCTATCTCCTGAATGAGAGTAACTATTGGTACAAAATAAGCAACGCGGTCAGTACTCATCTGTTTTACATCGATGATTTAAAAACCTATGCCAAGTCTGATGAAGACCAGAAAGGCCTACTTACAATCGTCAAAGGCTTCAGTGATGATATAAGAATGGTATTTGGGCTGGACAGGTGCGCCAAAGCTACATTCAGACGAGGCAAGCTGGCAAAGACCGAAAGCATTGAACTCGATGTTGAAACCACCATACAAGATCTAGAGCAGGAAGTCACCTACAGATACCTTGGTGTGAATGAAGGAGATGGGATCCAACATGCCAAGATGAAAGGAAAAATTCGGAAAGAGTACTACCGTAGAATACGGCTAGTACTCAAATCTGAACTTAATACTGCCAACAGAATTGAAGCAATCGACACTCTTGCTGTCCTAGTCGTCACTTACAGTTTCAACATCTTAAACTGGAAAATAAAAGAACTTGAGAAATTAGACAGAAAAACAAGAAAGTTCTTGACATTGGCAAAAATGCACCACCCAAAACCTGACGTGGACAGGCTATATATCCCAAGAAGGGCAGGTGGAGGGGGCGTTGTACCACTAGAAACTACCTACAAAACAACCACAATTGGCCTGGACATATATCTCAACAACAAAGATGATCATCTCAAAATAGCAAGGGATCATGACCGTGGCAAGAAAACAATGTCCATACACCATCAGGCTGCAAAATACAGTCGTGAACTCAGCCCACCAGAATCTGAAGTGGTAGAGAATGAGCTAACCACAAGGATTAAGCTGGAAGCCAAACACGAAGCTTTAGAGCAACTCAAGAGCAAATGGGAAGAAAAGCTTTTGCATGGTCAGTACCCGAAAAGAACAAAGGAGAAGGATGTAGACCAAGACCAAACCCACATTTGGCTGAGTACACCTGCCCTCAAATCAGAAACAGAAGGCTTCGTTATTGCTGCCAAAGGTCAATGCATTAAGATCAACTACTAACGAAACAGGATTCTGAAAGATGGCACCAACCCAACGTGCAGAATTTGAGAGCAATTTCAAGAAACAGTTGGCCACCTTGTCTCGGGATGTCCTGAACTTGCCAAGACAGAGTACGTACAAAGACTCAACAAAGCTGCAGCATATTTCCGCTGAACAATATGTAAGCACTATGAGATCATAGTGCAAGATAAATACTACGAGCGTGAACCAGCTACAGTGACAGAAAACCAAACAGCGACTACTCTGGGACATGCCAATCCAAACTGACAAAGAGATAAAAGCAAACAGACCACATATAGTGGTGAAAGATAAGAAGGACAGAATCTGCTTGCTCATTGACATGTCTATCCCTACAGAAAGGAATACCTCTTTGAAAACAGTAGAAAAGCTCTCGAAGTATAAAGATCTTGAAATAGAAATTGAAAAAGCGTGAGGAACGAAAACAACAACTGCTCCAGTCATCGGTGCTCTTGGGCTTGTCATGAAGGGAACAGAAAACTGCATCGGCAAGATCCCAGGCCACATCGGAATAACAGAGCTACGGAAGATCGTCCTCCATGGAACTGCTCACTTACTTAGGAGGACTCTATCCATCAAGTAATCCAGCAGACTTATGACTGCCCTAAGCTCATGGATTGAACTCGGCACCATAAGTGAAAATAGCGAGACTTTGAGGATCATAATCATAATCGTAATCGTAATATTAATATTAATATTAATATTAATTTATATTATCAAGTTATTTAATATTAATATTATCAATTCTTAATATTAATATTAATATTAATAATAATAACTAATGTAGATTTTAACTTATCTTAGTCCTGTAAAGGAGATAGGTTACGTCACACGCCCTATCTAGCTTATTTTTCTAGCATTCGAATATACTGCAAATAACAATAATAATAATAAACCATGCCGAAACTACAGTGCTACCCCTCAGTGGTTATTGGAGCTTGGTACAGTCACTAAATTCTTTGTGAAATGGCAGAAATACTTGGGTATCCCAGACGTTATTGGAGACATCCAGATGTCAACCTTGTTGGGAACAACTTATATTCTCCGAAAAGTGTTACATCTCTAAGCTGGGGATAGGAGCTGAGATGTAACATGAAGTACCCAGCAGGAAGATCAGCGAGCAGGAGGGAATCACGATGATGATAATGATCGTGATCGTGATCGTGATCGTTATAGTAATAATACTATTGTCCAGCAAGTGTGAGGATCATTTCGTCAGTTGAGTAATAATACTGGCAATAGGACTGAGTGGAATCCAATTTGGTCGGAAATCATGCGAGTTATAACAAACGTAGTTGGAGTATGATTTGCTCATCACGAGTAAGATTTCTGAACGAATTGGACGACGCAAAGTTATGATTTCAATTCTTGAAAAGGTTATTAAGTGTGACTAAATACTGGAACAATAATGCCTGGAGGGCTGAAACAGGCAGGTTTCCATTACCAATCGAAGCCCAATGCAGAAATTTTTAGCTCTGGTTTACTTTAACTAAAGGCGTAAAATGGATTAGAGATAAAGTACTTTGGAGTCCAAAAAATAAAAGAGCATTTCAGATCACTTAGGTCTTTAGGAAAAAGCACATGTTTCGCCAGGATGTAGCAATCTTAAGGATTATAATTGATAGTAATAATAATGTGAGGTGTTTATATAGCGCTTTCTTGAGTGCGAACAAAGACTGAAAACGCTTAGACAAAGACTTAGGCTCCGTGCAAACGTGGGAGTTGGCCAACAACGTTGCGTCCGTTTGCACGGAGCAAAAAGTTTGACCAGTTTCAAACTTCGCACAACAACGTACAATAGGGTGTGCAAACGGACGCAACATGTAACAAAAAAATAAATAAAAATAAAAATAATAATAATAATAATTAAAAAAGAAAAATAAAAGGGATTATTTTCTCCGTCTCGCTGCCTTTTTTTAATTTCAAGAGATCCATTCGAAGGTGCTTTTCCAGAAATTGTGTGTGTATTCTGGTGTTTCGAAAACAGAGACCCAGAAATGAAGACCTAAGACCTAAGCCTGCATCTCAACGAGCGCAACGACTCCCAACATTGTTGGCCCAAGAATGCAGCAGCCTGCCGTTTCCTGTTAGCCGTTGGCCGCAAACTAGAAGCTTAATCTTTCAAATGTTGCGTCCGTTTGTACGTAGCTAAAAGTTTGATCAGTTTTAAACACGCAACAACGTGCAACAGGGTGTGCAAACGGACGCAACATGTAGCACCGAACAATGTTCAACCTTCATCTTCCCTGAAATTATCTCAATCGACTAGAAGAGTATAAAAAGGAAATTCTACGCAATTTTACTTTGTTACTTACTTAGGGAGAGGAGTTACTCAGGACGGAAGATGTTGTGTCAATTATCGAGGAGCAGGGAGATTCAATATCGCTTGTCATGTTTTGTGGTTAGTTAAAACATAGTAGAGGAGACTAGTTATGAAAGCTGACGAACTTCAAAGAGCGACCCCTTTGGTGTGGTTTTCGCTTGGTCGCGTGAGGATGACCATGCACACTCAAATTGTCAAAAATGGCGTCTAGTGCGACGTGAGGGCGAACGTTGTAAAAATTAGCGTAATATTTCGCTAGTTTTTCTTTGAAGAAGGTTCTATATCATAAATGTTTTAGGGAATGATATCGTGGATAGTTTTAACTGGGCTGTTCTTGGTTGTGGATCGCGCAGAAGAACGAAGCTGCTATCGCACACACGCAATGGAGGAAAGACTTGCTGAGTGAAATATGAAACTATGGTTGAAAGTTACACTGGCATTGAATGACAGTTAGTAGATCATTGAATCAAGCATTCGCGGTCTTTCCTTACTAAGGAGTAGCCATGCATTTGGCTATCCTGTGTACTATCCTATATTGGCAATCCTGGACGATTGTTTTCTTGCCAGCAGAATGGCTGGAACGGAAATTTGGGGGCTGTTTACTTGGAGGAGGAAGATCCTAGCACTAGAACCAAACATGGCGGCTTCCGGCTTTTCAGCAGCTTCGTTTTACCACTTATGAACCATAACTGCAACCGAAGTTTCTGCTTGTAAACCAAACGGAAAATTATTTGGCTTTCTAGAGTCTCCCTAGTGCTAGGATCTTCCTCCCTCCATGTAAACAGCCCCTCAGTTTGTGCTCTTCTTTGATGTTGAAACGAGTCTCATTCCTTAGGTGTCCACTACTACACCGGGCAGTTTTTTGACATGAAACGAATAACTGCGGCCGCACAGAAAAAGGTATAAATAAGGAGCTTAAACCTGGTTTTCACCAGCGACGCAAGCACGAGACATTCATGTCAAGTAAAAACGAACCGTAGCGCAAGCAGAAGCACAGGACACGGTGGAAGGATTCGCTAGTTCCATGCTTTCTTTTATAACCGGGCGCTGTGAGTGGAATCTGGAACCGGTTTTTCACTGGACGAACAAAACAGCTTGTGTTGTGTTTATGTTATGTTCCGTTTTCACACAATGCAAGCGAACGCAAGCATAAGTGCAACCATAAGGAAAAGGGAGAATTTTGATCCTTGTGCTTTTGTTTGTAACTATGCTTTTGCTTGCGTCAAGCCCGTTCACGGTGAAATAAGCGCTCTTGTGCTTGCGCATATGCTTGCACTTGTGTCGCTAGTGAAAACCAGGCCTTATACGTACATTGTATTTTCTGTTTATGTTCCTATTAAATGCTTGACGTGGGAGAGGCCTCCAGGCGAAGCAAGTATTAACCCTAACGAGTGATAAATCCAAAATGGCGGTGTTGAAGAAACGTTTCTTGATAAGGGAGCTTCATAGAGGCAACCTTAGCGCGTCATAAAATGTAAAATTGCGGCCCCACAAAATGTTAGTTACAAAGGAACATAACGAAAGTCGATTCCTTTCTTCCTCAAATGTTAAAAAAATTATTTCGATTTTTTCCAAGAAATTTGAAATAAGCGACTATTTCCAACACTTGAGTGTTAATTTGTTGCAAGAGAGGAGATTTGCGGCTTTAAAGGAACTTTCTTTTTCTCCAGGGCTGCGTTGTAGGTTGGGACTTGGCCCATGCTGTTGGTAACGTTGAACTGAAGCTCCATGACTGGAACGTCGACTTTGCTTGTTGGTGTTCTTACAAGGTACATCTAAAATGTACGAATCTCGGAGCGATTTTCAGTTGCGTGATGCGTGAAAGAGACAGTCGCACCTCAGAGGCAGACAGTCATTTGAACCGATCGCAATTGCATAGAAATGTGGCGTGTAAATGCGTGTGCCAAGCACGCGAAAACGGTTGCACGCGAGTCACAGCTGTCAGTGTTCCATTTTTTTTTCTATTGGCTGAAGAAGTGATGTCAGTTTTTCGTTAGCCAATCACTAAGCAAACCTAAAGCAGGCGCCAAATTCTTTTCGCCAATCCTTTCGCTACATCTTACGAACAGGTTTTTCAGTTCCAGTTCTTAACTTCGCCAATTCCAACTCTCTCTTTCCCACTAAGACTCCATCTTTTCCTCTTGTTAGTAGAGTGTTGTTTCTTTTTCAAACTAAGCGATTGTTGTGTTTCTTTTTAGTATCTGAATTCTGGGCCTGGTGGAATAGCAGGAGCTTTTATTCACGAAAAGCACGCTTATAACTTCGACCTTCCCAAGTAAGTTAATAGAAACTGCTGTCATGTCACGTTGATGATCTTAAGTTTTCTAACTGCATAGCTAGAACCGATTTTTCACCCTCTTTGACCCACATCTTGATCTGTCTTGCAATGTGTACAGCAGGTTCCAATATCAAATATCCCGCCATTAACACTTCCGTTTCCTCGTCCCTCGGAAGACAAACATTCACCCCAAAATAAGCAAGCGATTTAAGAGTTCTTAAAATGACTACAATCCCTAAGAAAGTATAAAAAGGAGGCGGCGTGGGCAGTGGTTAGGGCGCTAGATGTTCAAATCGCGCCCTGGCAATCAACTGAATTTGTCCTCGGTGGTCGGGAAGTCAACTCCACCACGCTTTGTAAATAGGGAGTGTACGAAACGACGAGGACGACGACGGCTACGTGGCCGTTCGTGTTATTGCTGTCACTACGCAACTATATCATGTCGTTCCGCGTTTAAAACGTGTAGTAACTGTCGAGGAATTAAACTGGCATGAGCGAGGTAGAAGCGTGGAGAGAGACTTGAGAATTCATCCTCATATGCTAACGTCCTCTACGGAACCTTAAATTTGGTCATTTCACGTCGTTGTTTAGGAGATGACGGCAAAGAAACGTATCAAAATGTGAAACCCACGTGCAGATCGTTTTTGCTCACCAAACCTATTGTTTTGTGGCGTTCTCGTTGCCGTCGGAGTAGTCGTTTCGTAAACTCCCTAATAGCCAACTTGTTGCCTCCTCCGAGTTCAGTTTTCTTGAGGTGTTTCTTGGGTACGTTACTTTGATCCCCTCTCCCCATCTCTGCTTATCTATGTCAAGACACGAGAATTTTCTGTCCACTTTCACTCCATGCGAAACTTTAATTCATTGCATCTTCAGATTCGCCGGTTGGTGGGGACATGACAGGAAAAGCCGGTTTGAGATGGAACATGGTAGTCTCAGTTTTAATTATTATATTTACTGACCGTGTGATAACTGCGGCGTATTGTAAAAGCTCTTATTTAAGGGTACATTCTTTTGAGACGATTCTTTTATTCCTATTCCAGTTTAGGATTAACGGGATAACTTGAATAAGGTTTTCCAAAACTGAGAACGCGTATTCCCAAGACGGAATCGTTGTTTCGGACGTGACCTGAGAACTAACGCTCGGAATAGTCTGGACACGACGAAAACTGGCATTTCGGCGGCCGCGCAGGGTTTTCGCGCCAAAATTTCCATAAAATAACGCGTTTTCCGTGTATTCCGAGCAAACGGTGTTCAGTTTATTCAGGTATGGGGTGCAGAATAAACAGAATGCTATTCCGTTCATTCCGAAAACGTAGTTGGTCCTAAAAGAACAGGTAAAGCGAACACCTTGTGTATTCTTGTTCCGGAATAGTCCCAAAATAATGTACGCTTAGTAAATGCTGTTGGTCGCGTTATTGGAAACCGCTGTAACAACTTTTGGACGAAACAGCACGCGAAAGCGTAACTTATGCTATCAGCATCATAGTGATGAAAAGTGCGAAAAGTAGTGAAAATAAGATTAATTTATCAAACACGATTGCACGTGCAAACTCAGTTGGCTCTCGTGCAAACGTACTTAAAATTGCACGTGCAAATTGCACTTTCTTGTGCGATTTAAAGATTGACCAATGATCCAATTTGATACGCCGGGACCTCAAGAACACGCGTTGCGTGATCTTAAGCCCCAGATAAACGTTCCAAGATTATTGGTCAACATTTTGTTGCACCCTTTAGCACCCTGCGCTGAATGACGTCGATCCAACATTTTTCATTGGATGAATGTTGGGAAACAATGTTGGAACGTTAAGCCGCACATCCAACGACGCCACCCAACAATTAGAGAGCTTACGAGACGACGAGGATGACGGCTACGAGAACGTCATTTAAAAATACAAGTTCGCGTTATTCGTATCACTGCGCAACTATTTCGTGTCGTTCCGCACTTAAAATGTTTAGTAACTGTCGAAGAATGAAACTGGTATGAGCGGGTTAGAAGCGTAGGGAAAGAGAACTGAAAATTGATCGTCATGTGCTAACGTCCTCCACAGGACCTTAAATTTGCTTCATTTTAGGAGATGACGGCTAAGAAATGTAGCAAAATGCAAGACGCACGTGCAGAGCCATTGTTTTTGCTCACTAAACCTATTGTTTTGTGGCGTCCTCGTGTCCGTCGGCGCCGTCGTTTCGTAAGCTCCCTAATGTTGGAACGTTTAGCCGGCGCTTTATGAGTTATCTTACGGCTGTGTTTGGTCGGTACGGCCGGGGGTTTCAACCCGGCTTTCCCAATGTACTAACGTCATTGTCTTGGTCTGTTTTGGCAGAATTCAAGTCACTTCCAGGGGCAGCCGGCTTTCAGTTGTCGAATCCTCCCTTGTTAGAAACCGTGTCTTTGCTGGGAAGCTTAAACGTAAGCCTTTTGACAAACTGTTAATCGCCTACTTTGCTTTGTACAATATCCTTTTTATTACTTGGCTGTCAACGTCCATAGTGAGGGTGTTGTGGGCTTTTGTCATGCGGCAGCCATGTAGGCAAGGAACAATAAATCTTGTACGCTGAGCCTCGAGTTGATGAATTTGGGAACGAGTTTCGGCGGGGAAAAGCAAAACTTTTCAGTCTCTCGGGACTCAAAATGGCGGCCTGTGATAAAGGCGCATTCCTACGAAGCTAGCTTAATGATCTACGTCTGCAATGAAACGATTTCCCTGTGCACATGCATATATCCCATGAGGGATATTTGCACAGTATCAATTTACATTTAGATTCCTCTCCCCGTTGAGCATGCGCTGTTGTTACAACAGAAAAACGACTGGAAACACCTGACTTCTTTGCGATTGGCGAAATGATAACCTGCCTGTCAGTCAAACTGCAGAGCGCGCGGGAAATGAGATCCATCACAGAGAACAGAATTAAGTATCAAAGGTTAATTTGTAGTGCTGGAGATCCCAGGAAATCTATCTGAGCGTTAGCTCCAGTATGAAAATGGGCCCACGCAAGGAAAATCTCTGAACAGGGTGAATTTGCAGATATTTTTGTCTTTTCTCTTTCCATAATAGGGGTAACGCTCAGATGGGATTGCTGGGATTTCCAGCACTACAAATTACCTTTAATTGTTAATTCTGTCTCCATCCAGTGCTACACAACCAATCACAGAGGGGTCACGTGAAAGCACATGCTCAACAGTTAAATAAATCGTTCGGTGGCAGTAGTTAGTAATCGTGCAAAGACGGAAAGCAGCAGCGGTAAAGACAGCTGTAAGAAAGGACAAGTAAAGTAGCGACATTGTAAAAAACCTCCACTTGCAGGATAGTTCGAGGTTTTGCAACTAACCACACGGTGCCTTCTACCGAATTCTCGCCCCATGTATTTTTGCGAGTGTTGTAACTAACTACACGGTGCCTTCATTTAGGTTTTTGCCAAGACGTCGATGAAACAGTTAAGGGCGAAATCGTATCTCTTAACAGGTGAGCGCAGTCAGTTATGTAACCTAGGTGCTGTTGCAATCCCTAAGTTCTCATCCCGCGTGAAGTCGACTGGCCCGATGACCCGCTAATCGCTTTCAAGAACATTATTGAGATGTCGGGAAAAAAGACAAAGACCCACAGCGCTGCAATGTACTTTACCACTTCACTCCTCGCATCTTAAATTGCGGCCCTCGTTACCCCAAGAATACACCGAAAACCTCTAAAACACCAAAGAGTGATTCGTGGCTCAGATTGGCGTTTCTCATTGGTCGGTCGGTCGGTCGGTCGGTTGGTCGGTCGGTCAGTATCTGGCTCACGAGCTCACTGACTCACTCGCCCACTCAATCAATATTTCAACCGTTTTCTTTGCAGCATATCTTGAGCTTCTTCTTCTGCACTATTACGGTTATTCAGAGGACGAGGATGAAACACCATCAAAAGGACCGAAACTCCAGAACGGGAGCTTGCCAAATAATGACGTTCATATATCCGTAGTAACCCCCATCAACCCCTCGGAGCGCGGTTGTCAGCTATCAGTCAAGTTCTCTGTGCCAATCAAATTTGTTCATAAAGAGCTTCAGAAACGAGGCGTGGTGGTGAGTAGTGTGATATTTGAGATTGCTGTAACAGCCTGAGAACACTGAAAAATTATTGTGTTATCCAAGTAATTGGAAAGTCGGGAAACACGTTGGTGTGTTCGACCTCTTAATTAATCATTACATTTTTCAACTAGAATAGATCGTTTTCACTCATGTTACCAGCGGCCACACTGATTTACTGAAACAAGAGGAAATATTTGCCTAAAAATGGAGTTCAATTCCCCGAAGCTTGTTTTGGGACACCAAAATACCCGCCGTTTCTTTGTTCAGGTGTACCAATATGGCCGCCATGACGTCATGTGAAAACGATCTATTGATAGTGGTCATAGTGCCATATACCCTTGAGAAAGATAATGTACTAGTTGCTTGGGAACGCGCAAAGGGACAACTGAAAAGTAAAACAGAGTCCCCGGCAGGAACTTAGGACCTCCCTTAACACCCGAGGTGGTCTATATAAAAACCACTCTAGTCAGGTGAGACACGTTATTTATTTATTTTTTCCTTTTTTAGGTTGATACACGTGAACCTGACGTGATGAGAATCGCTCCTGCACCGCTGTACAACAGTTTTACGGACGTGTATCGCTTTATTACCATATTAGGAGAGGCGTTTCACGCTCTAGAAATAAGTGAGGTGGAGAAGTGAATCCCATGTCACCGCAGGCAGTGGTTTGAAGTGTTTCTTGTTGTTTTGTGAA
>BLFK01001065.1:184211-199211 GCA_014634185.1 Astreopora myriophthalma | reverse complement strand
GTGACGCGAGATTTGTCAGCCAATCACGAAGCATAGCGATGGGAAACCGAAGCAGTCGCGTGATTAGTTTCGACACTCAAGTGAAAACCATTCTAAGCCGCTAAAACCGAAGTATTCTTCCAATTACTCAAAAGAGACACTTGCAGCTGGTCAAATGGGCAAATCATAACTTGGCGCTAAGCGCGGAAAAATGAGCAGGAGTAAGAAGAGTAAGAAGGAGTCGGTTTTGGCACTGATCTTTGTTCTCATTGCCGTTTGGAACGTTTTTAGCAAATCAGCAAACGCAGAAAAGTGGAACTAAGGCAACAGTGAAATTACTTTCGCCTTTGTTTGGGAAAGCCTCCATAAGTAAGCTGAGCTGGGCACAATAATTTGAATCGCACTCACCCCAAGCGACTGCGTAAAACACACGCATTCGGACCTCGGTATTAAATACTTTGACCACCATGAGGTACAAGTAAGCGCCTTCAAACAACATCCAAGCAAACCCAACCAGATAGAAAAAATGGATTACAGCTGCCACGAAGATACATAAACCCTGTCGAAGACAACAAATGTCAGGAGCAAATAACCCAGAGCGCACAACTGTCATATTAGTACTGTCACGGAACGTTTACAGACCGAGCTTTTTTCAGACCTGTTTTCCCCGCGAAAAGTTAAGTCCCAGTCCGCACGCGTGCAAACAAATGATTATGCAAGGCTTATGATTGGTTAGCAAGGCTCCTGTGGGAGACAGACTTCGCGGGAAAATCAATCAAAAAATAACTCGGTCTGTGAAAACGCCGGGACACAAACATATTGAAGTTGAACTCTCCGGGCTCCTGGAAATGTATAGTTGATTGCTTATTAGTTCGTGAACCCTTAGGAACACAGAAAAAAATGGTTGAGTTTAGCTTGGATTGGCAAATGGATCGAGGAGGAGAAGAGTGACTTGAAATATTTCTTTCTTTTTCAATAAGACGGGAAAGAAGGGGGGAGGGGGGCTGTGGGGCAGAAAGTGCACGTGCACTCGCCCCAGGCTGAATAGGGTCAAGGCACTAAAGGAATGGGACGTAGTTGTGGAAACGAAGAGGACAGTCTTCTGCGGCCTATGGACTAAAATGCTTAGGTTACAATTTTCGAACTTTAATTTTAGTTGGAGGAGTACTGAATACCTCTAACTACTTGAATGTTGTGTAGTTTGAGGAAAGGGACGAAAAGCGTAAGTATCAAAGATGATTTAGACAGTAAAGCATATTTCAGCATTAAAGTAAAGCATATTTCAGCATTAGTGTGGTTTACCTTTGGCTCCGAAGCATCAATCCCAGAGAGGAATGCAAGTTGTGCAATTGCTAAGGCAACGACAAGGTTGAGGCGAATTTGAATCTGCTCTTGTTTATAATTCCTAAATATACATACAAGAATTCGATCTTAGTATCAAACATAAGGAAGAACCGTTTATGCAAAGCACGGCCGGAGCCTATTGTGAAATGCTGTGGGGACTTTTAACTGACGGGAAAACTGAGGGGATATATGGGTGCCTGTTTGTATTTTGCATCTTGTTAAAAAAAATATCTGGGTTAGATTACCGTAGAGGCAAACTGGTTTCCAGGGCTTTTCTCCGCTGAGGACGGCGGAGAAAATTACTGGGAACGATGTTGCCTGAGAGGGTAGACTATTTGACTTCGTCGCGTTAAAGGAAGTTGTTCAGCGGAGTCCCTCGAGGATATGTCATAAAGCAGTACTTCCCATTTGCCAAGCACTCCGTTGTTGGGGCGTCAATAACATATTTTATCTGCTGGTGAGGTTTTCTAACGCAAACAGAACATGTTCATTCTATGCGAGTGTGTGTTTTAGATATGTTCTGCATAGGCTGACCCGTGGTATTAGCACAAAATCCGGTTGAGACCTGTAACTAATCGTACAACATTTCAGGTGGAGCCACCCACAATGCGAGCCCAGTTACTAAGGAAAACTAACTTAAATTCATTACATAGGAAACTTACATGAGGGTGAAACATGCTATAATCGTAAGTATTTCTCCAGCCAGGGATAAAGCACAACCAACATAGGTAATCGCGTCCAGCGCCACCAAATGCCGTGAGAAATTCTAGCAAGACAGACGATCGATACAAACATAGTAATTATCTAATAAGCTAAACTCTACTCGCATTTGGATTGCTTCTTATTATCTATCACATAAATGACATAACATTGTTTTGTTTCTTTGTAATATAAAACGAATAGATTCCACGTTGCCGGGCGTCTGTTCAGTAACAATGAGATCACAGAAGACGTTAAAATATTGTAAGAACATCAGCGACACACTCGCCCAACCGCTTGCAAGCCACTTCCACATATGCATTTCCACATTTTGAAGTCATCTATGATCTATTACTGAACAGACGTACGAAAGTGGAATGTATTTTTCGCGATTGGTGTTTATCATATAAGTTGGTGAAAGAGATGGATTACCGTGAGTTGTAAAAATCACTGAGCAAATTCCCTTTAAATTTGTGGTTTGGTATAGTAAGCGTTTCCGGAGCTAGGTTGCTTAACAGTCACATGGAAAATGAGAATCATCTGATTTGTTAATTTTGTCTTAGTCTGAAGTTCAATCTATTTATTTAGCGGAGTTAAGGGCAAAAGTTAAATCGTATCAATTGCGCATGTCGTCCCTGTTCTGGGGCGATTTTTTCTGGTACGTTTCACTGGCTGAGGGTTTGACTTTTTTTTTCTTGTTTCAAATACCTATTTTTCTCCGGCTGGCCAGCTTTTCTTTGGTGTTTGACCTTCTTGTTTTTCAACTCTCACAACAGTTGTTAGGAAGGGCACACGAATCGAACTTCAGGACTAACCTTAACTCGTCCCACTTGCATCAGAACAGCAAAGTTAGTCAGGTGATTGCATGTACAGGTAGTCTTATTATTGACTGTCTTCACCAATGCGCAGCCTTTTTTGGACCAAGAGCCGTTGACTTCGGACCTAAATTAAATTGATAGAGTATCACTGATGTCCGGGCCTCCGTCGACAATTCTTACGAGATGATCCTCATTGACAAGAGAATTATTTTAAGAGAATTGACTTTAGTGGCCTTACTTGATTGAGAAGTTCCAGAAAGCACAATGCGGGGTTTGTTCCTCGTTTGATTCCTTGAAATTTAAACGAAGATATTTGTTTTGAACTTCGAAAACAACAATTTCTGCTTCGAAACTTGTTTCTCTAAGTACAAAGAATAGATTCTCCCTTATGTGGCAGCATACCTCGTCGTAAGTAAATGATATTGTAACGTTTTCTTGAAGAATGCCAAGAGGTGGAGGGTAAACGTTTCCAGCAATTATACGACTTCTTAATTCGAGTTTTTTGCTGGGAAGAAAAGAAAAGACAATAGTACTTATCCAAGGAACTCATAAAATTCACTGCAGTTAAATCATGGGAGAGGCATAATTATTTAACATAGGTTTCTCTGACATACACGAGGCATGCATCTCCTTCTCTGTGACTTCGATTCACAGACCAAATGCAAGATGGCGACCATCTTGGCGGCCATATTAGATGACGTCATCAGATATTCATGTGTGAAAAGTTTTGTATTTAGCGTCAAAACGAAACAGTAATAATAATAATAATAATAATACTCATCATCATCATCATCATAATTATTATTCTTATAATAATAAGATATTCACAAAAGGTTAGGGGGTTTTCGGAATCGGAAAAAGAAAAGTTACTTAAAACCCAGGGCCGCGTTTCATAACAATATCTTTTTCTCAATGTATCCTAACGGGACGTTAAGTTTTTGAGTATTCATTAGTTTAAGGTCTATCAATCTCGAGGCTCTTAACGTAATCGTTGAAACAAACGTACTCGTCTAATTCAGCCGTTTCCGTATTCGGGACCAAGTGACTGATGCCATTATAAACAATGAAGACGGCAACATCTGAAGGAAAGTAAAGTAAAACAGCTAGCATAAAACGAACGACTGAGGAAAAAAAGGTACTATTGTTAAAGGCTTATTGTGAACAATTCATCCCTACAGTGGCTCCTCGCTTCTGAAGGCCTTCTGCTCTCTACAATTTAGTAGAAATCCACTCACATACTGTGATCTGGTTGGCTAGCTATTCGCTGTCTATTAAGTGATAGATAAGTTATCAGCAAAAAAGCGGGCGTTTTGAACAAAAACAAAACAATGGCGGCTTCTTGAAATCTTAAAATTACAATGAATTCGAAGGTAGTATGTGAGTGGATTTCTACTAAAACCATGAAAATACTCGTCCTCGTTACGCGCCTCGTTGACCATCTATTGACTCATAAAACTCGAAACCGTCGTCTAATTGTTAAATATGACTATAAATTAACATAAACTACGGAGTATTCTGATAACGTAATCAGTCACGGTATGTGAATTCATATATGGCCCACATAGCCCACATTATCATCATACTTTCAGTTATATATCCCAAACCCAAATATTATCTTCCCCGCTAAAGGTGATGTTACACGAGCCGATTTTTAACACCGATTTTTAACGCAACATTGTTGCGTTAAGAGTTGTCTCGTGTAACATGGCGCACAGGGCGATTTTTAACGCAACATTTTGTTGCGGCAACATGTTGCAGGTTTTTGAAAGCGATTCAAAAACATGCAACGTTGTTGCCCGAATTTTGTTGGTGTTTGTGCGTGTAACACCCCCGCCGCTGACTTTAAACGCAAGATCGTCCCAGACTGCACCACGGGGAACCGAAACTCATTGCCCGCCATATTTGTTGCCCGGGATTTGTCGAGAAGGAGCCTGGGTTCAAATGTTGCGAGCAATGTTGCGTTGAAAAATCGTCTCGTGTAACATATTGTTGCCGCAACAAAGTTGCGTTAAAAGTTTTCTCGTGTAACATGGATAAAAAAAAAAAATCGGCATTAAAAATCGGCGTTAAAAATCGGCTCGTGTAACATCACCTTAAGTATTGAGTGAGAAAAAAATATCTAATTGAAAGCAAGGGTAAGGGGTGTTCTCTACCTCTTCCTTCCAAGATTCTTGAAGGTAAAGAAATACCCGCCAAACCTTCCTTGGCTGCCGAGTCTGATTCAGTCTCACTTAAGGAGAAAACGATCGCATTTTTGTTATCCGCCGGTATTCTTTGGATCTTCATTGCTGAGAAAGAAATGGTTATTGTAACGTAGTTTCAGCTGAGCTCAAGTTAGATGTCGATCCTGTTTAATCAACAGACTGTAGACTTTGGAAGCTGACTAAAAGCTGCTCGCGAAATCTAATAAACTCCAATTCTAATTTCCTCTCCAAATCGCGAAATTTAATACTCGCGAAATATGGCTCTTGGTTTTTCGCTAAATTTAGTACTCGGGAAATTAACTAAGAATAAGGTAGAATAAAATAGAACTGCATGAGGGGATTGATTCTGGACTGCTTATTTCGTTACATTTTAATTTAAAGTCTCATCTTACAATTATTCAATTTACCTCTTAACCTACCATAGTTTTCTTCTAAAAGAATTGTGCTTTCATTTGCTTTGTAGTGAATCTTGGCGTACTTGATGGCAAATGATTCCAATTGCTGACTGGCTAGCAGGACATTTATGGCCTTTTTATCCTGCTCGACATCTTCAAAGTCTTTAAACAACCTGCTCACTGTGTTGACAGCGGTCTGTAGATTAAAAACACCAAGGTGTCTGTTAGATGTGCACAGGCGTTGCATGAATCGAGGGGTGAATTTGAAAAGAGCCTGTGCATGCATGGACGGTCGGTGTGTGTGTGTGTGTGTGTGTGTGTGTGTGTGTGTGTGTGTGTGTGTGTGTGTGAGTGTGAGAAACGCCATGTTTCAAAATATTTTTATGATGTACGTTGCCGACACGCCGAAACATAGACTTGTCGTACGTACAGTTTTATTAATTTAATTTAAAAAGAAGTTTTGTAACACTTCCTTACAGGAAGTCAATTTACTTTGGCTTCTCAGTTCTTTCATGCTGATTGACGAATGCAATTTATTCCGGTTCCCGCTAAAATGACGTCCATGGAAATATCCTATAGTGAGAAGTTTTCGTATTAATTAATTGCATCACAGTATATCTTTTAACACTGTTCCTTGCTGTCAAGGTGTGTACTAAATTCTAAAATTACGGAAGGACTCAGCTTTTCTTTACCATCAAAGACCCCTTCTTTGTTGCATTAAGAGCTTTGATTTCTTCGATTAAGTGCTTCAACTGCAAACAAACCAAAAAAGTGGAAATAAGGTAAGTAAATACGAATCGAGAGCATCCTCTGATAGTAAACAAGTATATCTTGACTCTTGCGTAGGGTATGAAAGCAGCCAAGCAGGCGACCACTTACTCTAGAAATGCATGCCTGTGTACGTTTGCTGTTAGCATATAAGCGACTTTTCTAAGAGGAAACGGACCAAGCAATGTGCGCTTTTTAGTGGCTCGATACTTTATGCATAAATTAGTAGGCTATTTTAATGTCGATTGCTAAGGTACGGTACGGTACGTTACAGTACGCTTCTGTGGGCATAGCCTTGCCGTCTTCCATTTCAAAATTGTTGTTTGGAGCTCACTTATTATATTTAAAACGGAAGCCAATTGATTGAACTTGGTATCCAATTTAAAGAGAGCAGCAGAAAAGAACAGAAAAGGTGATTGCCTGGATTAATTATTATTATAACATAGCGCGCGTGCTTCCCTATCTAATTCTTGTTGGCCTCATCATGGTACATTTCTCAACATAAGCACGGCCGTGCGTCCATCTGATGACGTGTGCAACTTGCAGACAAACTCGAGTTTCCGTCGCTGAAAGTTGTTACAAAGTTTCCCCTGAAATGGAACTAGAAAATAATGAAGAGCTACCCGACTTCTCTCTTCAAATGGAGTTTTAAGCGACCATTTAGTTTTTCATTTTTTCATTTAGTTTTTTTTTTAGTTTTTAGCGAGTTTTTAGTTTTTAGTTTTTAGTTTCCGCGCATTACTTTCTTGTCACATGCTATGTTATAAAACAATTGGTTCATGCTTTTAGCTGTGCGTATATCGAGTTATGGATGCACTTGGGAAGTTTGGAGAGCACTGAAGAAGCTAGAGTTGCTCTCGGCTACGCCTCGAGCAACTCTTACGCTTCTTTCGTGCTATCCAAACTTCCCGCGTGCATCCATAACTCGATATACGCACGCTAAGCATGAACCAATTCTTAAATATTTGGACAAAACTTAATCTTATGTCGCCAATATTGGATTTGGGGTGTATCCGAGCTAGAATATAGACGGATTAGACTCGTCAGATTTCTGACTCTTAAGGCTGGATTCTGTGCTCCAACTGCAAAACCTTTCGAGATTACGAAATCCAGATTTCCTTTCATGGAGTGAATTGCGAGCTATACCTTCTCTGAAGCTGGCTGTTGTGGATCGTCCGTAAGTCCATACCCGCTTGGAGCTTCACTGATGGAAGATGTGATACTAGTCCGTAAAGAGGATGCGCTGCATATTGATGATGTAATAAATTTCGAGCTGCTCAACATAGCTACACTCGCTGCTGTCGTTGTTTCGACAATTGTCCCCGTCAGGTCCATAAGTCCATAATTACTTGGAGCTTCACTGATGGAAGATGCAGTACCAGGCCGTAAAGAAGATGCGCTGCTCATTGATGGTGTAAAAGGTTTCGAGTCGCTCAACATAGCTACACTCGCTGCTGCCGTTGTTTCGACAAGTGTTCCGGTCAGGTCCATAAGTCCGTTACTGCTTGGAGCTTCACTGATGGAAGATGCAGTACCAGGCCGTAAAGAAGATGCGCTGCTCATTGATGGTGTAAAAAGTTTCGAGTCGCTCAACATAGCTACACTCGCTGCTGCCGTTGTTTCGACAAGTGTTCCCGTCAGGTCCATAAGTCCGTTACTGCTTGGAGCTTCACTGACGGAAGATGCAGCACCAGGCCGTAAGGAAGGTGCGCTGCTCATTGATGGTGTAAAAAGTTTCGAGTCGCTCAACATAGCTACACTCGCTGCTGCCGTTGTTTCGACAAGTGTTCCCGTCAGGTCCATAAGTCCGTTACTGCTTGGAGCTTCACTGATGGAAGATGCAGTACCAGGCCGTAAAGAAGATGCGCTGCTCATTGATGATGGTGTAATAAATTTAGTACCGTTCAACATAGCTACAGTCGCAGCTGTCGCTGTCTCGACAATTGTTCCCGTCACGGTCTTGATTAAATCATTTATTGGGGGTATCACAGTTGTAACCGACGAGCGGATGTCAACATTTTGACTGATTGATGACGATGGTGTAATAACTCCACGGCTAGTGATGATTCCCGCAGTTATAGTCGTTGATGTTGTTAAAGAGCTTGTTGTTGTTGTTGTTTCTATGGTCCCATCTGTTTTATAGAGTTGCGTTGTAGTAACCATAACCAATGTTGCGTTACTTGTGGTTACTTTAGATGTTGACGGCCACGTTGGAGCTCTAGGTGGAGTTGGAGTTTCCTGTTGAGTCGCGACAGCTCTAGTGGTTTCCAAAGAAGTTGATGCACCTAAGGAAACATCATTGCGAACCAGAAGTCTATGTAACTCAGAAGTCTCGATCTGTCTCATCTGGCCTCGGCCCGTTATCAGTTTACGGTATTATCTAAATTTAGAGTAGAAGTGCCGCCATAATAATGGCCAATCAGATTGGGCCTGATAACCTCAACGCGTCTCATTGGTCCGCAACCAAGAGCCGGGATTGCTCGTGCTAAATGCAAATCATGGCACAAATCTAGCAGCAGCTGTTCTAAAAATAGATAATACCGTAGACCGATGGGCCGCATTCCATTCCAGATCGAGACTTCTGGGTTGTGGACTTCTGGCGAAACTTAATATTTTTGTCTCACGTTAACGTGAACCTTAATTATTCTAATGAGATAAGATTCCGCTCCCATTATCCCCCTCCCTAATCAGATCCCCTATCGAAAAGCCGTCGTAATAAGTTTCTTCCATCGCGCTCCTCAAAAAGCCCTCCCCTCCTCTATGGATCATAAGAAAAAAGCAAAACGGAAAGAAATAATGAAATGGAGAAAAGAAGTAAGATTAGAGAGTTTGAGCACCGACAACGGCAACGCCAACGGCAACGCCAACGTTCAAAAAGCGCTTACAAATACAAATTTGCATTTCACCCTTGCCCACCAAATAGACCTTTTTTGTTGTTTCGGGTTGAAAAAACAAACAAACAAAAAAAAAACAGGCTGTTGGTCACGTGAGTGAGAGCCACGAATTATTTGGAACTGATGTCTTCATCATTGGTGACTCGGGCATATTCGGGAAAAATACCCGAGCGCTCCCGACAGAAATCGAAGCTACGACTCTCCGATTACCAGTTCGGCTGCTCTACGACTGAGCTTCCGGAGACTCGTGGTTCAGGTGACATAGGCCCTGCATACTGCTAGGAGTGAAATGTCGAAGGGTGTTATTCTGGTATAAGAGATGGCGAGGTTTAAGATTCTTTTGTAAAAAAGGCCTCCCGTTCTCTAATATGACCTCCTACCTCCGCCCAGCGCTATAGAGACATCTTGGTACAGTATAGAGATATCTTGGTACGTAGACCTTATTCAGTAGTAGAAAGTTGATTTATGCTAATTATATTTTGAGATTTGAAAGAAGGCCCTTCTCTGTAGTAAGCCTCCCTTTTGCAATAAACTCTCCCCTCCTCCGATAAGGGCTGTAAATGTATGGGGAGTGTAGTAGGGTTCTATTTTAATTATTCCAAGTTAACTTACTCTGTTCACAAAGGTAATGGTGGACCTGATCACACCTCTTTGCCACCAGTTGGCGCTCCGACACGCGCAGTAAGAAGCAAAGCCATCTGTAGTCTGTCAGGGGACGGATCCTTGATTCTACAGTTGCGTTAAGAGTTTCATTTTGGTTCCAGCAAAAGCCATGTTTACGGTGCCAGCTAATAGTTAAGAAATTAAATTAGCAATAACTGAATAATGTAAAGCAAGCTATTGAAAGGACGTTTGTTGCTCATTAAAGAATGAGTCTTTCAAAAATCGAACAAGAAATTAAGAGATTATTCCTGGAGGCATCTCAAAATGTTTACTATTTATCATTTTCATGTTCGACCCTACGTGAAGGCCACTTTCTTTTAGACCATTTCTGAGGTCACCTTAGCCTCGTTTTCAAAGTGAGTCTAAGTGCAGTCTTTTCTTATGAAAGTCAATCATATTCATACGCAAAGCAAAACTAATTACCCACAAACCTTTGCACTTGGACTCCCTTTGAAGACGCAGAGACCGTTCTTTCGATAGTTGCGTGATATGCTACCATAATTAGGTTGGAAAAAATGACTATGCAGGGGGACTCGTTCGCTCCCCTCATATTTTCTCGCTCAAATTTAAGTTTCAATCCATTTGGTGCCATTAACCTGTTTATACCAGTTAGTTTGATATTGTCAGTTGGTGGCGAGGTGTACACCACAGTTAATCACCCATTCAATGGTTCGAGCGCCCTTCAAGTCTGGCATGTTTGTTTGTTAGTTAAGCTTGGTTTCCATATCGTTGTCTCTGTCGTATCTGTCGTTTCTGTCTTATGAAAATAGCCTGTTGCATCTGTTGCAGGAGATATAATCCATTCTATCTCATACAACAAGTTGTATCTGTCGTTTCTGTCGTATTGAGCGGTTGTACGGGAGGTTTCCATATAGTTGTATCTGTCGTATGAATTTTTTTCATACTATAGACACGACAGATACAACGATATGGAAACCAGGCTTAAGTTTTTCAGGCTTTTTTTGCAAATCTAAGTTGCTCACTTTGCTGGGGTTATCATGCTACCATCGAAACACTTCACAACCGCAGGTTATATGTATGACATTTTATATATTTTCCATCGTGTACCAATACTTAATCTCAAGACTTTTCATGGTCAGCTGGCACCTTTTATTTTACACGACTGGCAATAGAGCCGGACCAAATTCGCTACGTTTCGAGGGGCGGGTTTCTCCGTCTTACCTTAGCGCTGTCCAGTATTCTTTGTCGTCACGGATAGCTTTTACCGCGTCTTCAAGACTTTGCGTGGTGCCGATTCTCGCTCCTCGCCTTCCATCTTTTTGACACTCTTCTTGTAACTGACTTGCATTGCATTGATTTTGAGTCTCGGGAAAAAGGTTTCCCGACGCTAAAAATAGAACAGACGAATTAATTGACGAAATATTATGCTCTTGCAGTGATGTACTTGTCGCTGGGGACTCATACTGGTTCATTTTTTTTTAAGCACCTTATGCACCGTTCATTTTTATTCATTATTCAAAATCATGCCCACGTTATGCGCTTATTATGACTCGGGTGTTCTTAACACTAATGGAAGTCTCAGCATCTTTTATAAGCCCTCGGGCTTAATTGAGATTTCCCCTACATATTCTTCTTCTACCCACTACGTTGGTTCGTTTATGACAATGACGATGATTATGATGATAATTTTACATTTTTAATAGAATTTCTTGTACTTAGGTTCCTTGTCACTGCATTATCCTGAAGAACATGTTCTTGTTAGCTAATCGTATCGTATCACTTTCGCTCTATCGTTTCTTTCTCTAGTGAACGGTTGTACCATGTGGCAAACAACTGAGTTAAGACAAAAACGAACAAAAAAGCTCAACAACAACAACGAACGAACAAAAACAAAAAGAAAAAAAAAACAACAAAAAAACAGCAACAACAGCAACAAAAAAACCTCCCAGTGCCTCTAGCGGGACTCGAACCCACATCCTCCATGTACTGGTTTGGAGACTGTAACACCGAGCTACGGTAGCCTCGTACGGAAGGTGTCTCTTGCGGTACTTCCATATTTGGCAACTGTCACGTGAACAGCTTAGCAAAACAAACATGGAGGCCGAAAGACTGGTGTCTTCATGGAGAAAGAGTACATATATTTCGATAAAATTCCGCATCATGGCTCGTGGAAGTAGTTCGAGAGAATGCGGCAGAGCTTTATTTAGCTCTTAGAGAGTTAAACTTAGTGGCGATTCAACTTCAAGCTTTGAGATTAAAGCCTGCTCACGTTAACTAAAGGTACGTACTGCACGCAAGCATTTCTATTTTGTCTTATAGGACCAAGTATAAATCGCATGGTTTCTTTGGGATATTTGAAATAATTCTCCAAAAACCACTCGCTACTCCGTGGCTCCTAGTCTTAAGATCATCAAGGATAATTTTAAAATGTTTAACTAACCGGTATTCATCTCAAATACTTCTTTAACATTTAACTGAAGGTTTTTTCTCTCTGTTTTGTTAGCTCGTGTTGGGGTTAATTAGTTTATTGTTTCATGTTTTGGTAAGATTTCCGCACACCTCCCAAAATTGATTATCTATCCATATTCCTAGCAAAACTCTATTCACGCGCGTTCTTTTTGCAAGAGGGTTAGTAGGAGTATGCATGTATACTCAATGTCGGGATCTGTGCGGAAATCCTACCAATTTCAATTTTCAAATCAGGGATCTCATGAAACAACGACGTCGGGGGCGACGAGAACGGCACGCTCTGCACGCACAGGACGTGCGTTTTACATTTTGCTACATTTCTGTGCCGTCATCTCCCAAAGCCCAGTTTTCACTAGCAACACCAGCGCAAGCATAAATCTTAAGAATAGATCCCTCTATTCCCGAGTTTCCCCTTTTAATGACTGGGCTAAATGGTCTAACATTGAACCAAGTGAAATCAGTTTCTTAAAACGTGCAACTAGTCAAAATCATCATAAAATTGTAAATCTGAAGGGATTAAACAGATAGTTTTCAACACTGTCCACTCAGAAATCCTTCAACACTTCAGTTTGACGAGAAATATCGTCCGGGTTTTATGGACTTTAAGATATACGACGGCAACGCCAGCGACAACGCCTCTAAGCAATAGAGTTTACAGAACATTGTCTCAGCACGTGCGTTTTTTATTTTATTTATTTATTTTTTTACATTTCCTTCCCGTTCTCTGCCAATCTGCAACGTTAAATGACCAAATCTCTTGTTCTAGGGAAAACGCGAGAACACAGCATTGAATTTTTATTTTCTTTCTTACTTTGAACACCGTTCCTTCCAGTCCAGTTCCTGTACAGGTCGAAAAGTTTGTGGAAGTTGAAAATAATCACGAAAAACGTGTCGTGGCAAGTCTCTGTCGTAGGTCTTACAAGGATAGTGTTTTTAGATAAAATCATCATTCTCTTAATATAAACTTTCAACACTACGTTGATGTCCGACTCGTTTCTAAATCGCAAATTTCGAGAAATAAAGTGAATCTGCAACAAAACTGAAATGTGTTACAGCCGACTTTGAGAAAAAACTGAAACCGCCGGCCACCGTTTTCAAGTTTAAACCCAATTCTACCTTGGTTATCTGCCTCTGAAAATATCCG
This sequence comes from Astreopora myriophthalma, assembly GCA_014634185.1. Taxonomy (NCBI): domain Eukaryota; kingdom Metazoa; phylum Cnidaria; class Anthozoa; order Scleractinia; family Acroporidae; genus Astreopora; species Astreopora myriophthalma. The sequence continues at coordinate 185,873 of BLFK01001065.1, read as the reverse complement.
TTAACAGCTTCTTTGCATGAAAATAGTATTAAAAGGAACGTTGTCCATTATCTTGCCGCTGCCAAAATGTCACGTTGTTCCTTGGATTTTCAATGTGCTACTAGAAATAGCTTGATATGGCCCCTAAAGGTGCCTAGTAGGGTGAATAAGGTCACTCTTGGGTGGTGTAAGGCCTTGACTTACCATTTTCGCAGATATAATTGTGGGTTTCTTCACATTTCTCTAATATCAATGTCTTTTGATTCTTCTTCGCCAAAAAGCAGAGCCACGTTTTTCTAGGATCAAACACGTTTTTGTCTGCCGTGGTAGGAAGGCTTTCATCTTGGTACCAGCAAAATTTGTGACTGTGGTGCCAGCTGAAAAAAAAAAAAAAAAAAAAAAAAATTAAATTTTGAGGTGGTGGGAGGGGGAGGGGCGGTGATTTGGTATAGGCATGTGTGTTTTTGTTTTCTTTGTTTTTTTCTTTAACCTTACATGCGCAAGGAATTTTTTCGCAGTGCATGAGCGTGCATGATACCTTTTTTTTTTCTTTCCTCTGTGTAACGTTCTTTTTTTCTGGCTGACTGAACTTGTCGAAATTTTATACCGAACTGTGATCATGTGTAGTGATTTTTTTGTTGAACAAACAGGCACCCCCCCCCCCCCCCCCCATAAAAGGTTAATGGTCCGTCCCTTATCGGCACCTACCTCTGAACAGAAAGTAGCGGCCTTTAGATTGGAGTACGAGAACGCCTACGAGTACGAGATTTTCGATTTACTGAGTACGCGCATTAGGTTTAGAGGCCGAAATGTGCGCGTGCTCAGAACGGACAACTCGTACATACTCGTACTCCAATCTAAAGGTCCCTACTAAGGAGGCAGTGAGGCCGAGTGGTTGCGACGCTTGTATTGCAATACGGGGGTTGCACGATCAACTCCCACTCTCCCCACCAGCTTGAATTGTTCTTTTTTGGGGACTTATTCTCTTATTACTTTTTTGGGATTATTTTTGCGCCCAAATCGTACGCGGCTGCCAAGTGTCACTCTCAGTCGTGTCCAGACTATTTCGAGTGTTAGTTCTCAGGTCACCTCTGCAAGAACCATTTCGTTTTCTTCCTGCTATTCCGTGAATCCTAAACCGGAATTGGAATAGACAGAATAGTCCCAAAAAATGCATCCTTAGTAGTCCCTGGTTCAACTCCTCGGCTGCGTTTCTAAATTGCCAACTAGTGCCTCCCTCCAGTTGGGATGTTTAACTCATTTCCATTTGTAAGGTTTATTTCATTGATACCGAAAAACCCCTCAAAGGGAATGGTCGATTAAGAATGTTTGCACGTGTTTATTTATTTAGCTGTATACTGTTAAAATTTTGGCTTTCCTTCGGGAATTAGTGGGCAGTTTTTAAGGCAATTGTTAGGTAATTTCTCCTTACCTTAGTCCAGTCCAGTATTCTTCATCGTCATGAATGATTTGTACAACTTTTTCAATGCCCTCCGTGTCATTGATTCGTGCCCCACGTTGTCCGTATTTGGCACATTTGTCTTGTAGTTGCCATCCACTTATAGTGTCGTTTTTTGGAACGTAGGTCTTAGAATCATTCGCGTGCAATCCTAGATCATTAAAAGAAAGAGAGAGAGAGAGAGAGAGAGAGAGAGAGAGAGAGAGAGAGAGAGAGAGAGAGAG
>BLFK01001065.1:166807-184201 GCA_014634185.1 Astreopora myriophthalma | reverse complement strand
AGCGAGGGAGAGAGGAAAAAAGAAGAAAAAACAAATTGCAATTACCTAGCGAATAGAGGGCGGCATCAGTGAATGAAGAATTGCGTGGCAACAAAAATATATGCCCAAGCGCGTTTTGGTCCTATCCCATGATCGGAGTCCTTACGTCACCAGGTGAGGTAACTCAAGAGAGGATATCCTCTCTTGGGTAACTGTGTTATTGTTGTTTTCAAACGGCGGCCATCTTGGATCCGCCATCTTGAAATTATAAATCCTGACAAAATGGTGAGAATTGAAAAATATAGTTCCCTTAAAATGGATCAGTTCTCCAGACACTTGTATGGCACATTTTTTTGTATGTCAAAGTAATCAACAGATCGTTGAAATTTTTATATTCTTTATATGCCATCTGCTCTTTCAAATTATGGTCTTGTATTATGGGGGTGGAAGCTGAGCAACAGGACCTCGATTATTCATTACTCTTTGGGTGATGTTTTGGATTATTCTTTTTAAGTTCTTGTGGGTTATTCATTATTCTTACATAAACAAAAGCGTTCATTTTCCCACTACTGCAGTTTGTTATTCCGGATTTTCCAGACCCAAATATTCAGTATTCATTTCTTATTGAAGCACGTTAAATGCATTAAGCACTATTCAGCTTCCATCCCTGAATATACATTAGGCGAATTGCTACTGTCAAGATGTAAATGTGACGTTTAAAAAGAAAAAAAAACATCTTGCATAAAGAAAAACACTGATATGAAAAAACATTTTTGGTTTGAATTCTAGGTTCAAGGTGTCTTGAAGAAAATGGCTGTTTGACAAGCTCTTCCGCTCGAGATTAGTTTCTTTTGACGTGATAAATAAATGCGAAGTTGATAAAGCAATAAAAGAAAGAAACATGGAAAATTAACCAAAGTACGAAGAAACGAAATAGGGAAACTAATAAGTACAAACGAAAATCGCGAAATTTTTCTTTCCTAATTTCTATAGAAAAACCTGAATTTCGCAAATTGGAGTAAAATGTAATTATTGCTATGTTAGGCAAAGTGTCTGACGATTTGTTTAGCTGATGTCAAGAAAAGAAATGATGTTGGTTATAAAGGGCAAACTCTCATGGCCTTGGGAACTGAATACAAAACCACAAAAAGTGATTACCAATTTCTCCGGTACACAATAAGGGTACCGGCTGGAAACATTAACATTGCTTCCTCCATTAAAGTAGGCGTTTTAATTAAAAAATGGCCATTATTTTCCTCTGTAGTGAATTATAAGGTGTCCTGTAGTTTGCAATACAAATTGATGTAAAGAATAACAAGAAGGATACATTTAGAGTCCTCACAACTGTAACATGTAAGATAAAAGTTTTGCACACGTGTAAGCTATAAAGCAGCGAAGATCTTCGGTAAGAGTATGCGGTATAACTTTTCAAATATTAAAATATTAATAACTTTTCACTCAGTGAACTCAATTTTAATAACGTTTCACTCAATGAACTCAAATATTACAAAATTTGTGTTTCAATCGGTATTCCCTACGTAATTCTAAATTTTGCGATGATATTTAACGCTCCAAGCTTGCGGGGGGCCGTGTGTAAAAAAGAACAACCCAAATAAAGAGAACTTTCAAATATTATAGAATTTGTGCTTCAATCGGTATTTCCCAGGTAATTTTAAATTTACGGTGATATTTAAAGCTTCAAGCTTGCGAGGCCGTGTATACAGAAAAGAACAATTTAAATATATCCAACTGAAAGAAGGCCACCTTTTGGCTATTAACAAAGTGTGGTGGAGTTGAATTCGAGACCACCGAAGACAAATCGAGTTGGTGGTGAGAGGGGGATTTGAACGCGGAACATCTGCATGCAAATCCAGCGAGCGCCCTAGCTAACCACTGGGTCTCGCCACCTTATGGTTCAACAAAAAGATTGTTTGATATTTCTCCCAACTGAGCCGATCTTTTCCTTTCTTAAAATGAATTTGGCATTGTTTGTTCGTGAATTCTCTTGATTAAAATTCGTGAAAGTTGTCATTGACTCGAGGAAATGAAGCAGCAGCTGTGTTTTGAACAACACCTATCTCAAAAGTATGATATCTCCTGTTTGTCTTAAACTCTTTTCAGGTGAAAACGTGAATTAAAAATAGGACATGTCACCTTGAGAATCGTGAGTGACTCAAGGTGTGGCTACAATAGGAGTTAAAAGATCAGATTGACTCTACTTTTTTCTTGGAATCCCGGGGATGGTTATTTCAACGCAAGATTTTTTACTTGTACGAGAGGTAAAGGTTTCGCAACACCTATATTACTTAGACTTTTTTTCCTCGTGTGTTGTTTTGTACAATTGCGAGGGGACATTAAGAAAATTCGGTAGCCTTCTGTTTCTTAATGAGGTTTCCTGAAGGTTGTGAAGGATCGTGGTAAATTGAGACCAAAAGATCGACACTTCTGCTTATGGACATTTTACCTATCAAAATTTGAGTTTACTTTATTTTTTAACCAGGTTTATTTTATTCTTCAACCAGGAGCTGAGCTTGGTTACAAGCCCAAATTTTCACGGTCTCTGGTTAACTTACACCTGTCACACCAAAGCAGTTTTTTATTAGTTTTCTCACAGAAAACCCACACCTCATAAAGTGAATACAGCACTGGCTAATTTCCCAGGGAAAGAAGCAAATTAATTTTCGCCCAGGGGATCAGCCAAACGGTCGCCTCATTTTGAATAAAGTACGAACTGCATCTTTAAACCATTGTATTCGTAACTTGTCGCTTATTTAGATGTTAAGGCTAAGCATAAGGTTTTGTTGTACTTTTTTCCCCAGTGTTTCTTTTTATTTACACTTTCACACAATCAGAGTTAAGAATCCTTTGCACAGCGGGACCTCTGTACAACAAACCGAAGTTGGAAGCCCTGCCATTAGGAACGATATTGTTTAGGGACATCCAACAGAAAGTTTTTGGTATTTACAAAATGAAGTGGTTTCCACACCTCTGTTTGGGGGTACATTGTGAAAAGCTACCGAAAATAATATCTGTTCAGATCCTTTACTTGAATATGTGGGTAAAAAAAATGGATAAATTAAAAAAAAAAAAAAATTTAAGGACGTGGGACGGGAAACTGATGAGCCGGATTTAATAGCTGATTTTGTTCCTCGGAATATGCCAATCACGAGTATGAACACATTTACCTTTTCGAGAGATTCAACAAACCAAACGACTGTCAAGACTCCATTTCTCTAAGGCAGAGAATTGAATAATGTATGAAAGATGCCCGCAGCGAAGCTTTCACTTTGGAAGATGAAACGGAAGGAGTTTCCTACGGCTCATTCACAAACCCCCAAGTAAAAACAAGGCACTGTGCGATAAGCACTATCTAAAGATTTTAATTAGAACAAAGATTTCAAGTTTTGGTGAAGAAAATCCGCAGTGAAATTAGGTTGCGAGTTTCACCCGGTACCCCTACTACAGTTCCGCGCTACACATTTTATAGATAAAAACTATATGGATAAATATATTTTACCTCCTTTATCTCGAACATACTTATTCTTTTCTACTAATAGATCATTTTTCGTCTCGATAATGCGATAAGCATTATCTAAAGATTTTAATTAGAGCAAAGATTTCAAGTTTTGGTGAAGAAAATCCGCAGTGAAATTAGGTTGCGAGTTTCACCCGGTACCCGTACTACAGTTCCGCGCTAGACATTTTATAGATAAAAACTATATGGATAAATATATTTTACCTCCTTTATCTCAAACATACTTATTCTTTTCTACTAATAGATCATTTTTCGTCTCTTCGCAAAATATTTTTACACATTTTCATCCATTCAAGTATCGTTCGCCAAAAAATACAAATAGAAATGAAAAGAATGTTCAAGTTGAAGGTTTGACACAATGTGTTTCACAACGCATCTGAGAGGAAACAGAGACTATGCACAATATTATATCAGCACAAAAAAACAAAAAGTAGACTGTCACGGAATAATTCAGTAGGTGACTACTTACCCAAAAAGTAGATTGCCAGTTGCATTAAGAAAAGATTGCTAGACAACCATTTGTTGTTCAAAAAGCCCATGCCAATCTCAACTATTCCTCTTTGCAGAATATAGTGGGGTAGGAAGGCAATTACCACAAATTAACTTGTTTCGGTCGAAACCTTACAATTCTTCTCTGCAATTCCTGGTTCAAGTGTTTTTTTTTTGGTTGTTGTTGTTGTTGTTTTTGCTTTTTCAGTTTTGTAAAAAATTCAATCTGGCAAGTCAGCAATGGCCAGTGCCTCGCCTTCCCCTTGGGTCGTTTGTAACGATGCGTTAGATGACTTGCTTCCAAGATCAAATGTTTTCGAATACATGTTTCTCTGGTATGACGTAGGGACAGATGTCCAAAATTTTATGATTTAACGAGCGACTTTCGAATTACCCGATTAACATACAAATCGTTCTGCAAAACCTTAATGGAGTTTACGCAAACCTCGCTCAAATACGTACAGCAGTTTATGCCAAATCACGGTGAATAAGGAGATAGCTGTAGTTAATTTCGGTTTGCAGCTCGAAGCGGGTAAACAGTTCCATGCAGAGCCTTGCAAATTCGCATTTGAATTTTGCTCAGTTTTGTCGGATAAATTAAACCGTGATAAAGCGGTCTTGCTTTGCATGACAAAGGCTATGTAAAAACAGAACCAAAGTTGTTCAACCAAGCTTCATAAAACTCACTTTCGTTAAGCGAATTGGGAAATTTTACGATTCGTAAGTTTCACTTACGTTCAAGTATTCCGTGTTAACGTTAAGAAACCAAGGTGACAAGAAGTGTTCAACGTCCAATTAAATTATTGATTGTGCCTTGTAGAAATTCTCCTTCCTTGGCTAATGAGAAAAGGTTAAGTATAAAAATCGCTTTTAACGGGGATTCAATACGCAAAGATGTAAATGGAAATGATTTGACTTATTTTAAAAGTTCGGCAGTTGCCTCAGTGTTATTGTAAAGTGACTGACTGGATGATTTACAAGGTGAAAGTTAATTGACTCGCCACCTGAAAGGCACACATCGATATGAACTTAATATGCTCATTTTAAAAAATGTATGCAAAATTCGAGTCATCGTAAAAGGAGTCGAACGTGTCAAGGGCACAGGTTCGACTCCTATTAAGAGAACTCGGAATTTTCTTAAGTATAGAGCAATTTTCGTTTGATGTCGAAAGTAATTACGTCATTGCTTGGGTTTTGGTTCGCTCCATGCTTGTATCAACCAATCAGTTGCAAAAATAAAACAAATTGTGACTCTCGTCACTCTCGCTTTCCCGCGCTTGGCGCCGGCTGCGTTCACTTGCTCCGCGTTCTGATTGGTTAGTGAAACCAGTTCGTGAATTACTTCGATTCATGATTGGCTGAAGTGTGTATTTCCTTCAGAACGTGATTGGCTGAGTCTGTAATTCAGTACTTTGGTCTTACGACACTCAACTGAAAACTGTTCTAACTTACATCCTTACCGATGAATTAATCATTTTGAAATAGGCAACAGGGGTGAACGTCGATTGGTGGGACCACCACGAGCGCCGAGATGAATTTGTTCTATGATGGCGATTGCAGCGAGCGCGGAAACTACGATTGCTGCGGTGGCAGAACGAGGCGTTTCTATGCGGTCCAAGGGATCGCCTGCTGCGATCGCTAAACGCGTCGTTCAGGCATGACTAAGGGTAATGCAGGGTCCGCTCCTAAGCTACTCGGTTGTGGCCTTTAGATTTGAGAACGAGTACGAGATTGAGTTCGAGAACGAGCTGCAAACTTGTCGCGTGCACAGAACGCACTCCTTGCTAATTACTCTATTTACCGGGTCACGAGGGGGCTTTGAAAGCATGAATCAATCTCGTCTTTGATCGAAATTTCACTGAGAATACACCTTATTCCAAAATGGCCGCCATTTTAATATTCTTTTGTTTTTATTCAAATTAGCCCTTGTTGCCTCGTTCAAGGTAAATTATTCTTTTGAATTTTGAGCTTGAGAAAGAGGCATCGAGGGCTAATTTGAATAAAAACAAAAGGATCTTTAATGGCAGCCATTTTAGAATAAGGTACATAACAATCTCCTGTCGGTTTCGAAGTACACGCCGTCGCGGTTTGGTCCATTATTGTAACCGGTGGCAACCACTTGCGCTTCAGGATACTCTGTAATGTAAGCGCTATATAAGTTCTATAATTATTACTATTGAGAGACTGCGACTGAGACTACGCAGGAGATCCGAAGTCCGTGATTCGCCGACTTCCTGGTTCGTAACCAGCCAGACGTCGTTAGTTTTGGTGCTGACCGAAAGATTCGCGGTCTCTGGGAACGAGAATGACCAAGAATTAGTTAACAATTTATTGCCTAAAGTACACGAAGTTGAATTTGAAAAATCCTGTTTTTTTTTTAATTTGCGCAATCTCGTACTTGTAGCCAAATCTGAAGGTCGCTGCGGAACATTTTCTACAGCACCTTTAAGCATAGGGAGAGATTCCCGCGCAGAAATCAGCTAACGAGAACAGGCGTTATATCGGCATCAGAAAGAAGCAACTCAATGAAAAAAAGCACATAATGGCCGGGATAATCAAGATAATAAGCAAATTTAACAATATTATACAATTACTGTTACACACTCGCCTGTTTCATTTGCTTTATAAACATTTTGTGAACCTTCACAATTTATGCATAGCAGATTAGTTATTAGCGTTAATTAGGTTGTCTGTTGTGTCTGTGCCCCCTTCAAGGTTAATATTACGGAATCACCGTCAGATATACATCATCATCATCTCCATCATCATCTGTAGTCCTTGGACGATACAGTTGACCTACAAACACTGTTCCACAGGGTCTTTCATCAAAGACACAATCACGTTTGAAAAGTCGTAACAGATGAAGTTAAGTGTAAGCACACTACCCTACAAATTAGGCCGACGAAAAACATTCCTTCCTTTGGGAAGTCAATTCAATTTTCATCCAAAAACTATCAAACCATTTTTTCTTTGTTTGGTATACCAACATTGCCGTCTGTTCACTTGATTGCAAACAAGCGATATCTCTCTAAGTTAAATTTTTACTGCAGTCGCGTGGCAATCATATTTCAACTGAAGTTATGCCATTCGTCTCATGCAAAACAAGCTTGTTGTCGTGCCCACTCGATGAAGGAGTTGTGGCCTTTTTGAGTTCTTGTATGTAACTATCTCCCACTCTGTTCATGCACATTGTGTTTGACTGTCTCTGCATCTTGCTGGGAGCTCTCATAGATATCATGCATTTAAACTTTTGTGCTTTAAGGTGGAATTCTGCACGTAAGTCCCGATTTCTAACAACATGAAGGACGAAGATGGAAAAACCCTACGTGAAAACAACAACAGATTGTTAAAGGTGGCAGATGAAGCAAGATTTTGGATCGGTCGGTGGGTCGGTCAATCAACCGATCAATGAGGTTTCATTTCTTTTTCTAGGCGAGGAGAATAACATTACCTGTAAAGAGTTGAGTATGGTGAAGATATACTGAAATGTGAGACCAGCGTCCGTTACGCTGAGAATGCCAAACACCCAGGTCATTCCAAGGAGAGGAAAAAGGACTACGCAGGCCTTAAAACCCTGTCTCAATTTTTCCAGCTCAGACGTCTTATTGGTGGGCATCTTCCTGATTTCATGGAGCACAAAACCAAGGAGCACTGAGTTTATCTAAAGAGGTAATTACAATTGTTAAATTGATGGTTTACAACTTAGCATCATGCTCGTTTTGGGAAGAATCAAAACGTTATATTTGAGTAGGCCTATCATAATTTATGGTAAGAAAATGCAGTGGAATAAATGTTTGCAATTGCAAATATGCAGTTCGACAAATGTTGCATCGTCTACCCTGCCTTGTTGACTGTTGAAGTCACAGTTGCAATGAGGCCATGCCTTTCCTGTGCAACCACTAACAACCGGGATAAGAAAATCAAGCATTTCTTGTCTATGCCAACAATTGTTAATACCGCACTGTGTATCGTTGTGTACACTCTCAAGATCAGATCTTGGACTTAGTTGATGTAAGCGCCAGCCTGCATCCATTTCTCCAGAGATACAAAGTTAAGATTCGGTACTTATGTATGCGGGAAAGCTCCCTATGGTTCGGAAGTCCAGTTTGTTTCTGAAAAATAACTCAGGAAGGGGAGGAACTGCTAGAAATCTTACCAGACACACAGCAAGAACAGGTCCCACAAAAGTCCAGATAAGGTTATTAGTACGTGAAACCCAGCAACTGCACGGAAATAAATAAGAAGGAGATTATGATGAAAATAGACAAAAGGCAAGTTTCAATAAAATTGATTGTCCTATTTCACGAAATGGTGAAAAGATATAGTGCACTCACAACTCGCCATGCACGTAGCTGCGTACACCACCATCTTGGAAGGAGGCAAGCACTACTGCCAACGCAAGAATCACACCAGGAAAACCTATAAAGGTGTGAAGATCAGTAAATGAGGCATTTGGACAAATTAAAACGAATATTTCACAGCCTATTACTAGTCGTTGATCGATTGTCGAAATAGTACCTATATAATACCTATAGCAAATGAAAAGCTAACTCGATGGCAATGCAATGAAAACGTTTCATAGTAAGCACTTTCTGAGATTGATAACTTGTAAACGGGGTGTGAACTGTCCCTAAAATCTCATTAATTTTCACAACAGTTTCTTTGGAAATCTGTCGCTGTTTTATAATTTTCCACAACCGTTTCTTTGCCAGGCCAGTGTAGTCCCGAGAAGGATTTTAGTGTCTTAGCGGAGGTAGTTGAAACGTGCGACTCTCTCTTTCAAAGCACTAATTTACGAACTTAAAAGTTTCTGAGAGTTTCACGTTATAAAAATTCGAGACTTGGCTTTGTATGAATCTTAAAGGATTACACCCGATCTGCTTTCAACTTACCCCAGGCAACTGCATAGAAGAGCCACATTCGAATAAAATTATTGAATACTTTGCACACTGCTAAGTACAAATATACTCCTTCAAATAACATCCAAGCAAATCCGACAAGATAGAAGTAATGGATTAATGCTGCTACCAAGATGCACACAACCTGTAAAGAACGACATGGCATGTTTGTGGCCTATGAATCTCATACTCGTAGACGTTTATTCACAGAAAGTGTCGTGTTGAACGCCCCTTAGATATTCTATAATTTTTGTAAGTGGCGAGTGGCAGACAGGAATGGGTTGACAATAACTTAGAGTGAGGTATACTGAAACGGAAAGTAACAAATACTTTGTAAGGTTCAAACGGCTTTAACCAGGTGGACATACAGACATGGATTGATGCTACTGTGGTTTGGAGTTTAATGAATGTAACTTTCAACACTTTTTTTTCCATTTCCATTTCCATTTTATTTGCCATTAACCACATAAAAGAAAGAAAAAAAAACACACACACACAATACACTAGAAATTTTTAATAACTCGACGATAGACTACGAATGTTTAAGGTGGTAATGACAAGGAAGCCTATATAGAAGCCGGGGGCTTATGAGCTATAGGCTTCCTGACAACATACTGTTAAGTATGCCACTGATGTTCTTCAGTACCATATTGACGCCTGCTGTGATCTATAATGAACAGACGCACGGTAGCACGGAATCTATTAGTTTTATACAAGGAAGAAATTTTGAAGAAAAAAAGGTTTATGACATCATGTTCTCCAGTAGATAAAAGCTAAAACCAAATTGCGACTTAGTCTGCCTCGTTTTCCTGCTTGGCTCGGCTGCGGTTATTTGCTTTGTATATTGATTGGCTAGTGAAACCAAGTCGTGAATGACTTAGTTTTGTGGCTGAATGAAGGGCGTATTTCTTCTTAATCGTACATATTATTGTTCTGGGCAATGACAAATACCCATTGAATCGAACGAATCAGAGAGTTAAACAACTGGAGAGTTTCTGTGGCTTACCATATTTCCCGTGGCATCAATCCCAGAAAGAAAGGCAGTTTGGGCGACAGCCAAGGTGATTACAAGGTTGAGGCGTATTTGAATTGGTTCCTTTTTTAAGTCCCTGTGTGTGAGAAAGAATCATCCGAATCTTAAAGAGGCAGTGTCGCGGGGTTAAATGACGCTTTGTTGATACTAGTTGACTCCGCGTTTCTAAATCATTCATTTCAAGAAATAAAGTGAATCTAGAGAAAAATACCAAACCAAAAACAAACAAATCAACAAAGCAAGTTGCAGTAAGTATTGTCTATATTGGTCATCTGCCGCTGAAAACATTTCGTTTAGGTTACGTTAGCCTTTTTAAGGAATTTAGGCAATTGATCGAGCGGCTTACATGAACCAAAAAGAGTCCTTTGGAGTTTCATTGTGCTACTACAAATAGCTTGATGGTGCCCCTTAAATGTAGAGGATAAATATGCATTTATCTTCGTAGCATTGAGTAACAAGCACGCAGTAACTTACACGAGGATACAATATGCTACTACAGTCATCAATTCTCCAGCAAGTGACAATGCGCAGCCGATATAGGTGATCATTTGCAATGCTTTATTGTGTCTTGACGAAACCTGCGGTAAGAAAAACAAAACAAGACAAATAAATAAATAAATTGATTAATTAATTAATCACCAGCCAACCAACCAGCCAAGCAACGAATCAATCAATCAATCAATCAATCAATCAATCAATCAATCAATCAATCAATCAATCAATCAATCGATCCGTCGATCAGTCGATCCGTCGAATCATCGATCCATCGATCCATCGATCCATCGATCCATCGATCTTTCGATCCTTCGATCAAGAACAACAGCCAAAGAAAAGACAAGAAGAAAAGAAAACCGAAAAACGAAAAAGAAACATTCTAGAGGCTTTCGCTTGCTAAGCTTAGTAACTATTTTATTTATTACACCGCGGATATTCGAGCTGAGAAATAGCTTTTGAAGGAGTGACCCCATAGCTATCTCCGTCATAACTCAACTGAGATTTGAACCAAAAGAAAACTAAAAAGAAACATTCCAGAGGTATTCGCTTGTTAAAGTCACACAGTCAATTACTTACGCTGCGACTATTTAAGCCATGAAATAGTTCTTGAAGGAGTGATGGCATCCCCATCTTAAGTCTTTACATCTTCTTGTTAACGTAGCAGAGACTTAAGCCAGTGCTTCCTCAAAATGCTACTGCGCTAACTCGCAGAGAAATTTGTTAAATCATGTTTTAAAAGGGAGAACGATTCACGCTTGAAAAGACAAAACTTGGCCTTTTCTTTTCAAGAAAAAATTCCCTCCGTCTTGGAAAAGATAGTGATTGAACATGCCAGTGTGAGGTATAATACATAATGCATTAAAAGAAAAAAAAAACGCCCAGCGTTTCATTCTTTTCTAAAAGCAGGCTTACAGATCCCTTACCAACCTTATTTTCCTTGACCTCCAATAATACAGCAAAATTAGTAAGATGATTACAGGAGCAAATTACTTCTCTGCCAACTTTTTTCACCAAGGAGCATCCTTTGTTCGACCAAGCCCAGCTCAGTTCAGACCTGAAATATTTACAAGACTAATTTTTAAAGAATTTCAAACGTGTTTACACATAACCCTATTTTTCTAAAACCTTAAACTGCTACTATGATGAAAAAAAAAAAAAAACAGTTGTCGTTTTCTTTCACATTTCGAAAGTACTTGTGTTGAATGCTCAGCAGGTGTAAATCTTTGCAGTAATTTCGAGAGATGGACGGTTTATTTTAACTGCAATTTTTAACCGTCCGCTATTACTTGGTGTGGTTCCGACCAAAAAGCCCTCAGAGAGTTGGATCGAGCAGAAAGTGACGTCATTACTCACTAGCTTAAAAATGGAGTGTGTGATTGCGGCTTATTTGGTATGCAGCACGGGAGCTTTTTGCTTTCAGATTGTCAAATCCGTGTTCTGTATACCAATTAAGGCGCATCCACACACTCTGTTTTTAAGCTAGTGAGTAAATGACTTCAATTTCTCCTCGATCCAGCTCTCTGAGGGCTTATCGGTCGGAATCGCTCCAAGTGATGGCGGACCGTTATATTGGAAAAAAAAAAATGTCAAAATGAATAGTCTTCCAGTCCGAAAGTCAGCTAAGATTGTGTTATTTTGCTCCTTTGTAGTATAAATATTAGGAAAATAATATTGTATAATACACTGAAGAACATCTCTCTCAGTTTGTAGTCGAACTCGACGTGCAGTGTTCTCAATAAAGCCATTAGAGAACTTCAATTCATTGAGCAATTCTTATTTACCTTTCCAAAATAACTTCCACACCATCGAAGTCATGTAACTTTAAGAACATCATACGAACGTTGTCAAGTTCAAATTGCCAAAAACCTCGTCTCGAAAATTAGACGTTATTATAGGCAAGGAAAGGGCGGACCAATATAAACATATATATATATATATATATTACTTGTTTAGGTGAAACCCGCATGTACCCAAGTTGTCTTAACGATTTCTTGATATCAAGGTCACGGGACAAAACGTGGTTTCAAGTTTGATACATTTCTATTTTTTGAGAGCTCTTGTTGTCCTTTCCATTACACTTGATCAGTGTAGACTGCAACATAGAAGTGATTTTACGACTAACTGCAATGTTCTATACATGTCTTTGTTGGCCTTACTTGGTTGAAAAGTTCAAAAAAACGCAATGCGGTATGTCTCGCTCTTTTGACTCCTGAGGATGTAAAGCAAGAAAGTTTCAAACTCTTGTAAGATCTTTTCATTTCTTGGAGGCTCAAGCACTGAGAGCGAAGTCTGGTATCTCAATGTACCATAAACTGTAAACAAGAGCCCAAACAGAAACAAAAACAAACAAACAAACAAACGAAAAAAAAAACGAGAGAAAAACTACAAATTTAATTTAATTTAATTTTAATTTAATATTTTTATTACGCAAAATACATGTAATATATGATCAAATGCGCATAAATACAAAATACGAAATACGCACAAATACAAAATACAGAAAGACGAAGGAAATTTAGAGCCGAAAAAGCCTGGCCCAACAAACAAAACAAACCAACAACAACAACAACAACAACAACAAACAGTTGACCAGGATTTTTTCGTTTGGGCAAATATCTCGTGTATGCAGTACGCCAACGTGAATCAAACATACTTCATTGTAACTGAATGAAATTGTGACATTTTCCTTAAGGATGCCCGTTGGATTCGGGTCTATTCTTCCAGCAATTATCCTGCTTTGCAACTTGGCGTTTGAGATCATGCCACTGTTAAAAGAAAGGCAAAGAGAAATCAAAATTGTCTCCACTATAATTCTCGTAATCTGATGCTGTTTCATTTAACGCTTGTCAATTGCTGGCGTGCTTAATCTAAGGGAAGAGGGAAAACAGTGGATAAATCTAGGAGTAACAAGTAAGTCAATGACCATCGAAGCTTTGTTAGTGCTAAACAACGATAAATACCATGATAAACTATAGGTTTTAATCTGGAGGAATTAACCGAGGCTTAGCGCCATTCCCGTGTCCAATAATTCAGCCCAAGACGTTCTTTATGCATCAGTCAATTGAAACCCCGGCCCCCCGACCCCCGGGACATAGCCGGGATTTAACGCTTCCATAGCCGGGATTTAACGCACTTTTAACGGCGCGTTGGCCCCGGTGGGCGGTGGATTCAACAAAATGCCATTGAAACCGGGACCGTGGGGCGGTGATTTAACAGCACGCAATTACCTAAAGCGGGGGCGACAGCGGGGACTTACATGGAGGACTAAACAGCAAAGCCTTCAATCTGTTGAAACAATCTAATACGGTAAATCTGTCATCTCAGGACTGAAATGAGTGAAATTCACCTCTGTTTTCATATGTGTGTAGATAAAGATCATAGTAACCAAGATAGTAACCACCTATTCTCTGCAAACTATAGGTTATTGCATGGAGGTAGCTTTGGTGTCAAGTCAGCTTTCGTTCAGAACAACAACAACACCCATTGATAGACATTTTGTTAGGGAAAGTTGCCTACCCACTTTGTTTGAATAGGTTTTAACAGATTTAATCGTAATGGAAATATTTTTGAAGGAGTGTATTTTTGAAGGAGTGTGTTTTAACAGATTGAATCGTAGTGATAATATTTTTGAAGGAGTGTATTCACATTTACAGGGAAAGTTGCCTACCCACTTTGTTAAATCATAATGAGAATATTTTTGGTGGAGAAGGTACAGTCGAACTTCTCCTTACGGACACCTCTCTAATACGGACACCTTTCTATAACGGACATTCCCCTTTGTCCCGAAAAAATTCTCACCCGTTTTCTAAAAAAAAAAAACCCTCTATAATACGGACTCTCTCTAATAAGGACAACGGACACTAAATCTCGGCCCCAGAGAGCGAGGTCATATAAACTTAACCTCTTTATTACGGACACTCTGGTGATCCGGTGTTGACATATAGTTCACATATAGTGTGCACGAGTTTGTGATTACGCAAGCATGAACGTTTTATTCACTGATCTTCAACTGGAGTTTGGAAAATTGTACTTTTATTTATAGTACCTTTTTAGGTGAAGCATTGCGTTATACGTAGTTCCTTTGGTTTCAAATAACTGATTCGTATAAGGTATGTACTTTACGGACAGCTGGATTCTCTGTTAGGTCTAAACATTCTTCATTCTCAATCGACTAAACTGCATTTTTAACACCGGAATAAACTCAACTAAAGGAAAATAAAACGAAACGAAATGTGGACGTTCTACATTTCCATAGCGATTTTACATGTTGCTGTTCTTTCACAACAACCTTTTTGAACAGATGCTTATGGGAATATAACAGCTAAAAAAGAAACAGTTGTAACCAACCAATGTCCGGGAGAGTCCCTGAAGGCAGCAAACATTTTAACACTAGTTCATTAGGAGCTATTGCTCTTTTTGAATAACTTTTTAGTTCTTTTGTCCATCCCCTTTCCAACGAGACACGTTAATGTCATTGTATACGCGAAATTAATGTCCTCGTTTGTTCGCGCGGAATTCAAACAATAAAACAAAACAAAATATGTCTGAAAAAGCGACAGCGTTTTAAAGTTTTACCGGAAAATGCGTGGTTCCTTTTGCTGTTTTGTCATGCTTAGTAAATGCGCATGCGCCAACTCCGTGTATTACAAATTAGTACCAAAAAATATCCTTACCATATGGAATACATGACAACTATAGTCGCAAATATATATCGCTCCAAATCATAGTATAAAGCAGAAGGAGTTGAGCTACGAGTACGTAAGGGATCTGTCACGTATGGTCTAGGGGCCGACATTTCTCTCCCTCACTGCCTATCGGGGATAGGTATCAGAAAGTAGCAAGTATAAGCGATCCGCGGGCCGAAATCTCGGGGAGACTCGTCATGGTACACCGCTCAGGCTTAAATGTCCAGAGGTACCGCTACCGCTTCTGCATGTTTTTCTTTAGGTATTTAGTATGCGCATGCGCAACTGCCCTTGTGTACCAATATGCAACGTGGGAGTAAATTAATATGTGCCAGTCCGTGAAAGATCTATTGTTGAAAAGAAGAAAGAGCAGAAGAATAAGTCGTAATTAGGGTCTCTCCGTTGGGAGGACCACAAGTAGTTAATATTCCAGTTAGCAGTGATAATTTTTGACAACATAACAAGTTCGCATTTTGTTTCTGTTCGTTCGCTGGTCGTATCATTGTGTATCCCCGTTAGTTGGTTGATGACAAAGAATTGGCTATCGCAGCTCTTTGTTTCCTGCTGGAGAGGTACGATTTTAACAAATTGACAGCCATGACTGCTGCAAGTTTAGACAATAAAAGATTGTGATGTACGGCGTGGAACGCTTTCGACAAGAGCTGAAATCTAGTCGCGGAGTTAAAACTCCAATCCCAAAGAAAAAGTGCACAGATTTCCCTCCTCAGCTGGTTCGTGTGTTGCTATGTTTAGTTTAACTTTTTGCGGAAGTTCTCCCCAGTTTTATATAAATACAAACTGCAGAAGTCACTCGCGGGATTTTTTTTTCCGCGAGGCATTTGTTTGCTGACATTATCAGCGTGCATCACTGGGAATTTACTTGCTATGTTATAATTAATGTTGTTTGAGCTGCGATGTTAGGGACTATAGGGACTTTAGCATCTACTACGGCGACGTCCACGGAAACGTCAGTTAAAACTGCTAGTTTACGGTTTCCAAATGTTTTCGGGATTAATCCAGTTTGCTGAATTGGAATGAACGGTGTTCAAACTAAGAAAGATCAAAGTGCTCTGTGAGCAAACTCGAGAATTGAACACGTAAATTAAATTATTTTTCATTTGGATTATGTCTATAATTTTTGGTATGCTGACTGTTCATATAACTGTCGCACTCACATGTTTGCCCGTGTTAAACATACATTTGATAGTACCAAACTTCTTGGACCTACAATGTTGGGAGTTGTTGCGCCCGTCTGCACGCAGCCTTATGTAAGCAGGAAATAGAACGTTTCTACTGCTGAAAATATCTTGTTTCTTGAGCACGGGAATGAGTGTATGGGTCCTTTCGGGTAGAGAGGCCTTTAAGCGACTGACAAATACCATTATATTCTGCGATGTGCAATTTACGGAACGCGCTCAACTGCCCACGCCAGAAACTTTAGAGAGACTGGTGCGCGCGTGATCAAGTTGTTTGGGTAGACGGCAAGTACATGTTTACATTCATCTTAGGGCACGTTCGATAGACCTAATCGGCTAACGCAATGTTGTACCCAATTCAAATCCTTTGGACATAAATTGTTTTGTTCTAAGTATTTCCGTATCATTTAAATATGAATACTACATTATAACACAAATACAATAAACAAGGAATCTTAACCCCGGGAGATCTGAATTGAGTACAACAATGCGTTAGCCGACTAGGTCTATTGACCCTGTTCTGGATAAGAATGAACGGAATAAACTCTAGATTTTTCTTGGGAGGTAAGTTAAGGGATATTTCTCAACAACATTTTGTAGGGAAACGATGCTGAGTATCTCGTTTGAATTCCGATGACACCAAAACACTCCAGGGCTATTTTTTAGGTGTAAAGCATCGTAATCTTATTTCTGAATAAGGCCAATTCACAGACGCATGCAGGTCGAGGCCTAAGCACAATATCGGGATATTTTTTGAAATACTTAGAAAATCTCATGATATTTAGAAAAAAAATGTGATATTTAAAATTTTGTCAGGGAAAATTTATTTGTCAAGGAAAATTTATTGTATGGAGACTAAGGCTACGTCCACACTAAGCCGGATAAATTTGAAAACGCAACTTTTTTTATGCGGATAGGCCTTCCGTCCACACTAAAACGGTGTTTTCGGTGTCCGAAAACGGAACTTTTTGAAAACGCTCTCCAAAGTGGATAAATTTGAAAACGCTGGCTAAGTATGTTAGTGTGGACAGCGAAAACGGAACTTTTTAAAAACGCTGACGTCACAACAGGCATGTGACTCTGT
>BLFK01001065.1:142630-160868 GCA_014634185.1 Astreopora myriophthalma | reverse complement strand
TTTAATTTAATATTTTTATTACGCAAAATACATGTAATATATGATCAAATGCGCATAAATACAAAATACGAAATACGCACAAATACAAAATACAGAAAGACAAAGGAAATTTAGAGCCGAAAAAGCCTGGCCCAACAAACAAAACAAACCAACAACAACAACAACAACAACAAACAGTTGACCAGGATTTTTTAGTTTGGGCAAATATCTCTTGAATGCAGTACGCCAACGTGAATCAAACATACTTCATTGTAACTGAATGAAATTGTGACATTTTCCTTAAGGATGCCCGTTGGATTCGGGTCTATTCTTCCAGCAATTATCCTGCTTTGCAACTTGGCGTTTGTGATCTTGTCACTGTTAAAAGAAAGGCAAAGAGAAATTAAAATTGTCTCCACTATAATTCTCGTAATCTGATGCTGTTTCATTTAACGCTTGTCAATTGCTGGCGTGCTTAATGTAAGCGAAGAGGGAAAACAGTGGATAAATCTAGGAGTAACAAGTAAGTTGATGACCATCGAAGCTTGGTTAGTGCTAAACAACGATAAAAACCATGATAACCTATAGGTTTTAATCTGGAGGAATTAACCGAGGCTTAGCGCCATTCCCGTGTTCAATAATTCAGCCCAGGACGTTCTTCATCAGTCAATTGAAACCCCGGCCCCCCGACCCCCGGGACATAGCGGGGATTTAACGCTTCCGTAGCCGGGAATTAACGCACTTTTAACGGCGCGTTGGCTCCGGTGGGCGGTGGATTTAACAAAATACCATTGAAACCGGGACCCTGGGGCGGTGATTTAACAGCACGCGATCACCTAAAGCGGGGGCGACAGTGGGGACTTAACATGGAGGACTAAACAGCAAAGGCTTCAATCTGTTGAAACAATCTAATACGGTAAATCTGTCATCTCAGGACTGAAATGAGCGAAATTCACCTCTGTTTTCTTATGTGTGTAGATAAAGATCATAGTAACCAAGATAGTAACCACCTATTCTCTGTAAACTATAGGTTATTGCATGGAGGTAGCTTTCGTGTCAAGTCAGCTTTCGTTCAGAACAACACCCATTGATAGACATTTTGTTAGGAAAAGTTGCCTACCCACTTTGTTTGAATAGGTTTTAACAGATTGAATCGTAATGGAAATATTTTTGAAGGAGTGTATTTTAACAGATTGAATCGTAATGATAAAATATTTTTGAAGGAGTGTATTCACATTTACAGGGAAAGTTGCCTACCCACTTTGTTAAATCATAATGAGAATATTTTTGATGGAGAAGGTACAGTAAAACTTCTCCTTACGGACACCTCTCTAATACGGACATCTCTCTATAACGGACATTCCCCTTTGTCCCGAAAAAATTCTCACCCGCTTTCTAAAAAAAAACCCCTCTATAATACGGACACTCTCTAATAAGGACAACGGACACTAAATCTTGGCCCCAGAGAGCGAAGTCATATAAACTTAACCTCTTTATTACGGACACTCTGGTGATCCGGTGTTGACATATAGTTGACATATAGTGTGCACGAGTTTGATTACGCAAGCATGAACGTTTTATTCACTGATCTTCAACTGGAGCAGTTTGAAAATTGTACTTTTATTAGTACCTTTTTAGGTGCTGAAGCATTGCGTTATACGTAGTTCCTTTGGTTTTAAATAACTGATTCGTATAAAGTATGTACTTTACGGACAGCTGGATTCTCCGTTAGGTCTAAACATTCCTCATTCTCAATCGACTAAACTGCATTTTTAACACCGGAATAAACTCAACTAAAGGAAAATAAAACGAAACGAAATGTGGACGTTCTACATTTCCATAGCGATTTTACATGTTGCTGTTCTTTCACAACAACCTTTTTGAACAGATGCTTATGGGAATATAACAGCTAAAAAAGAAACAGTTGTAACCAACCATGTCCGGGAGAGTCCCTGAAGGCACCAAAGATTTTCTAACTTTTAACACTAGTTCATTAGGAGTTATTGCTCTTTTTGAATAACTTGTTAGTTCTTTTGTCCATCCCCTGTCCAACCAGACACGTTAATGTCATTGTATACGCGAAATTATTGTCCTCGTTTGTTCTCACGGAATTCAAACAATAAAACAAAACAAAATATGTCTGAAAAAGCGACAGCGTTTTAAAGTTTTACCGGAAAATGCCTGGTTCCTTTTGCTGTTTTGTCATGCTTAGCAAATGCACATGCGCCAACTCCGTGTGTTACAAATTAGTACCAAAAAATATCCTTACCATATGGAAGACATGACAACTATAGTCGCAAATATATATCGCTCGAAATCATGGTATAAAGCAGAAGGAGTTGAGCTGCGAGTACGTAAGGGATCTGTCACGTATGGTCTAGGGGCCGACATTTCTCTCCCTCACTGCCTATCGGGGATAGGTATCCGAAAGTGGCAAGTATAAGCGATCCGCGGGCCGAAATCTCGGGGAGACTCGTCATGGTACACCGCTCAGGCTTAAATGTCCAGAGGTACCGCTACCGCTTCTGCATGTTTTTCTTTAGGTAATTAGTATGCGCATGCGCAACTGCCCTTTTGTACCAATATGCCACGTGGGAGTAAATTAATATGTGCCTTCAAATCAAGATTACTTCGAGTCCGTGAAAGATCTATTGTTGATAAGAAGAAAGAGCAGAAGAATAAGTCGTAATTAGGGTCTCTCCGTTGGGAGGACCACAAGAAGTTAATATTCCAGTTAGCAGTGATAATTTTTGACAACATAACAAGTTCGCATTTTGTTTCTGTTCGTTCGCTCGTCGTATCATTGTGTATCCCCGTTAGTTGGTTGATGACAAAGAATTGGCTATCGCAGTTCTTTGTTCCCTGCTGGAGAGGTACGATTTTAACAAATTAACAGCCATGACTGCTGCAAGTTTAGACAATGAAAGATTGTGATGTACGGCGTCGAACGCTTTCGACAAGAGCTGAAATCTAGTCGCGGAGTTAAAACTCCAATCCCAAATAAAAAGTGCACAAATCTCCCTCGTCAGCTGGTTCGTTTGTTGCCATGTTTAGTTCAACTTTTTGCGGAAGTTCTCCCCAGTTTTACATAAATACAAACTGCTGAAGGCACTCGCGGGATTTTTTTTTCAGCGAGGCATTTGTTTGCTGACATCATCAGCGTGCATCACTGGGAATTTACTTGCTATGTTATAATTATTGTTGTTTGAGCTGCGATGTTAGGGACTATAGGGACTTTAGCATCTACTACGGCGACGTCCACGGAAACGTCAGTTAAAACTGCTAGTTTACGGTTTCCAAATATTTTCGTGATTAATCCAGTTTGCTGAATTGGAATGAACGGTGTTCAAACTAAGAAAGATCAAAGTGCTCTGTGAGCAAACTCGTGAATTGAACACGTAAATTAAATTATTTTTCATTTGGATTATGTCTATAATTTTTGGTATGCTGACTGTTCATATAACTGTCGCACTCACATGTTTGCCCGCGTTAAACATACAGTTGATAGTACCAAAATTTTTGGACGTACGATGTTGGGAGTTGTTGCGCCCGTCTGCACGCAGCCTTACGTAAACAGGAAATAGAACGTTTCTACTGCTGAAAATATCTTTTTTCTTGAGCACGGGAATGAGTGTATGGGTCCTTTCGGGTGGAGAGGCCTTTTAACCGACTGACAAATACCATAATATTCTGCGATGTGCAATTTACGGAACGCGCTCAACTGCCCACGCCAGAAACTTTAGAGAGACTGGTGCGCGTGATCAAGTTGTTTGGGTAGACGGCAAGTACATGTTTACATTCATCTTAGGGGACGTTCGATAGACTTAATCGGCTAACGCAATGTTGTACCCAATTCAAATCCTTTGGACATAAATTGTTTTGTTCTAAGTATTTCCGTATCATTTAAATGTGAATGCTACATTATAACACAAACACAATAAACAAGGAATCTTAACCCCGGGAGATCTGAATTGACTACAACAATGGGCTATTAATTGTTTGAACAACTCGGCCCCGGATTTTAAGATCTAAATCCGGATTTGCCAATCGAAAGCACGCACCCTGGTCAATGCTAATTAGGGCATATGGGCAATACACAGACAGAAATTAAAACAAATCACCCCATATCAATAAGCCTAAGGCCGACTTTTTATGTAAAGCTGTTTACAGTTTTGTTGTATGCTGTACAAGAACATCATTTTCTGACATTCTGAAATTTGTGTTCCCCTTTTTATAGATGCCAGGGTACTTTTTGAGGTAATTACTGTAATAGTTATGAAAGTAAAGTTAGATTTTTCTGATATATGTAGAACTTTTTCCAGATAATTGGAATAAAATTTCGAGGTATTTAGAAAAAAATCCGGAATTTCCGGAAGCATATTTAGGCGATTTTACGTGATACAGTCGAACCCCTCCTTATGGACACCTCCCAAAAACCCTCTCTCATACGGACAACGGAGACTAAATCTCGCCCCCAGGGACCGAAGTCATATAAACTTAACCTCTTTATTACGGACACTCTGGTGATCCGGTGTTGACATATAGTCTTGTGCACGAGTTTGTGATTACGCAAGCATCAACGTTTTATTCAGTGATCTTCAACTGGAGTTTTGAAAATTGTACTTTTATAAGTACCTTTTTAGGTGAAGCATTGCGTTGTACGTAGTTCCTTTGGTTTCAAATAACTGATTGGTATAAAGTATGTACTTTACGGACAGCTGGATTGTCTGTTATGTCTAACCATTCTTCCAGGCGTTCAAGTAGTTTGTCCGGTCCAGTGAAAATGTATCGGCATGGAACTTTTTTTACTGCACAGGGTTAATCCCATTTATCTGACGAGCTATGCAAGGTGATTTCAAAAGCCCAATCGCTGTTTATTAAACAACGACTCGCGAAAGCGGTCCAGAAGAACATTACAGAGTATTTTAAAGCTTGAATGATTAGAATGAATACAGGACATAAAGATTAAAAACATTACTCCAGTTACTGTTGCTGCACTTGTTAACTAGGGAAAGACGTTTTTCAGAACTGTACTTTTATTATTACCTTTTTAGGTGAAGCATTGCGTTGTACGTAGTTCCTTTAGTTTCAAATAACCGATTCGTATAAAGTATGTACTGTAACTGAGATGTACAAATCATTGTGTCTGAATGCCGTATATTAGTCAGTTTAGACACACTGGGCCTATTTTTCGTTACTGAACACTTAAAACTGTCAGTGGAGTCTTAAAAATGATGCAATCTTGGTGACCTCTATAATACGGACACCTGTAATGCGGACACTTTGGTCTGTCCCTTTAGTGTTCCCATTAGAGAGGTTCAACTGTATATAGTTTTAGGGGAAGTTGCCTATCAACTTTTGTTTAAGTTTTAAGTGATTGAATCATGATGAGAATACCTATGAAGGACAAGATAATTATATTACATATTTATATAATTAAGTCAGTTAAGTTGATCAAAGTTTATACGGAGTGAATTATTGATGAGGATATTTGGAATAAAAGCATTTTGAAGCGTTTTCATCACTAGCAATTTGAGATTTATGTTAAATAAATAGCTTATTCTAAATCCACCTTATTGTACGAAGCGTTTAAGATATCGGCTCAGGTATCTAGAGAGTATCCTATAAAGGGTGGGTCGTTAGCGTTTTGGTGTCGTTTTCCGGGGGAAGACAGGTCTTTTTTTGTGCTGAACCTGTTGTGTTTGACGTTAAAAACACACGCCCATTTGCATTCATATAATACCAAGATCCATATAATTCTGAAGTAGTTTTGGGGATGACCCATTCGCTATATCCGACACAATGCCGATTTTACATGAACTCTGGCTTATCAAAATGAAAGTGGATTTCAGCAGCCAATTTGGCATATTGAAGGCCAGCTTTCGGCGCAAATGGAGATTGCAGCTTATTAAAGAGGCTGCAGTTTTTAATAAAAGAACGGAAAACAGTTAAAGTTTGACATTTACAACGAGTAGACCAACGATCTTGATTTGAGTTGAGTTTCTTCACTTGGTTCGGATGTCTCCGGTATGCGGGTCTTTTAACAGAAGTCTTGGCCGTTTTTTTAGCACTTGGTAAATGTCCCGGGGGTCGGGGGGCCGGGGTTTCAATTGACTGAAGCATTAGATCGGTAACGGTAATGAAATTAACCTACCCTTCAAAGTTGACGTGATCTTCATCCAGGAACGATTTCTCTATGTCATTAAAAACAATGAATACTGCAACAGTTTCTGAAGAGAAAAGTAAAATGACAGCATCTTAGTAAATCAAAGGAAACACATCTTTTAAAAAAATAGTCAAACGCATTTCCGGTTCGTCTCTTGTTAAGTTTTGAAGGCCTTCTCGGTGAGACTGTTTTGGCGAATCGGTGTGCATTTAGACGTGTTCCATCGGATGTCGTCAAGATGACCGACAGTGGGCCTGGTGCCGGGTGTGCAATGAATCGTAGGTCGGTTCATCTTGTCTGGGCTCTGAACTGACTCACAAATGCTTGTAAAGTAACGCCATATAAGCTTCAGCTGCAAAGGTACGATACCTTTCCTTTCAAACGTCTCGGGAGGTAGAGAAATGCTGGCCCAGCCTTCTTCAGCTGCAAAATTCGTCTCAGTTAGAGCGAAAAGGACCACATCCTTATTATCCACGGGCACTTTATGGACTTTTATGGCTGCAAGACAATCAAAAGTTCTTTTGTTTTTTTCACCTAAAGGGCGAGGGAGGAATATCCTAGAACTAAGAAGACTCTAAGGCGAAACAATTTTTCGCTTAGGTTTAATGCAAAGATTTCGTTAAAGGGTAGTCTTTTCTATTATCAAGCGATTAGCACCATTTTTTTTTTTGTACCTTGTATCAGGGTGTTCCGAGCGAATGCAGTATAATGGTGCTGGGATCTCTCTGAGCTAGAAAGTTCCTATTGCGAGAAAGATCCTAGGGCGAGGGCCAGCTTCAGCTTTTTGCATATAAACTGAATACAGAAAACATATGGCACTAGATTGATCCGACTTCTAGAATCTTCCTTGTGCTAGGATATCCCTCCCCAGTTCAAGTAAACAGCCCCTCAAAACCGATCAACGCACACCCTAGGGCCCGCTCGTTTGGGGTCGACGCAGAGCTATTTGCATTCCGCAAATCTTTCATGGCCATTCAAATTTTCCTCCGTTGTAAAATGCTAAAAATCGGAAAATCGGTTGTATTATTATTTCAGCTCATTCTTTCGTTCTGGATTCATGATCACTTTATTTCTTGAAAATAGTAGTTTTCGAATCGAGTGGAATGTTAACAAAGTGTCTACGCTTAGTGAATTTTGACCAAAAATCGTGATATCCCCCACGACATTGCACCCTTAACATCAATTGATGAAGCTAATTTAGTCTACTGCGGAGGGGCTTCATTTGGGTACAAGAACCTAGTAGTATAACCCGTGTGAAATTCAAATTAAAATTCTTTCTTGTTCACACTATAAACAGTATTTACGCACAAAGATTATATTGTAAAAGAACATAGGGAATTGAAATAAACAACGAAAGAAAAGGAAGGAGATACACATCGATGGAAAACAGGCTCATAAGTGTGTAGTGTCCTAAGTCGAAGAGTTTTCTAGTTGAACCCAGCCTTGAGCAAATAGTGACGGCATATGACCCAAATCATTTTAGCTCCAAGAGATTCAGCTGTAAGCTTTTCAGTACTTAACACAATAGCGAGTTTAACGACAATAGTTATGCCAACCGAA
Organism: Astreopora myriophthalma; assembly: GCA_014634185.1. Classification (NCBI taxonomy): domain Eukaryota; kingdom Metazoa; phylum Cnidaria; class Anthozoa; order Scleractinia; family Acroporidae; genus Astreopora; species Astreopora myriophthalma. The sequence goes on along the minus strand of BLFK01001065.1, from coordinate 153,163 downwards.
TTTCGCTCCAAAGAATTGTTTGTGCTATCGTAACTACTGGGCGATTGTTCCATCTCGTTCACATTGTAGAACGTGGGCGGAGTATGCTATGAACGATGGACAAGAACGACGGGCGTTGAAGTAAAGGTAGAGGGTGAACAGTTCACTGTTGTTTAGTCACGCTGCCGTCAAAACCTTCCATTTGGCCATTTCACGTTCTTGTTTGTAGAGGACAGCAGGGCAAGTATGCTGCACGTGCATAACGAGCAGAGCTATCGTTTTTCCTCATTGAAGCTTTTGTGCCCGGGAGGCGGATATGACAATTATGTCCTCGATGCGTAAGCATCAAAATTTTTGTCTGTTTTATTATGGTTTTTATAACCTCATTACTTACCAAAGTGCTCTTTTGAAATGACCCTTGACTCATATCCTTTAGAGTGAATTCTGCCGTACTTTAAAGCAAATGATTCCAATTTCTCAGCAGCTAACAACACATTTATATCATTATTTTCCGCTTGATCTTTTTGAAAGGCTGTTAAAACCTGACTAGTTATGTTAACTGCAATCTGAAACGAGAACACAAACGTAGGTGAGAAACGCAAGTATGAGTAGGAGATTTTACTTTTGACGCTTGGAATTGATTATTATTCATTAATGTCCAAAACATAATTCTAATAACTAAGGTTTTTGATAAGAAATTAAGGATGAAAATTAGCGATATTAAAGATCGACGTTTCGATAGCTCCATCCCATCATTTTCAAGTTCGCATAAGCAAATTTTGTGAGTTCGTTATGTGGTAAAAGTACGTGTGAAAGTCTTTATGCATATGGTTAAAGAGAGGTACAAAGCAATGTGCCTGGAATGTCAATTGTCAAATAAAAAAGTTCTGCGTTAATGGAGTCGGATTGAGTGTTTAAGTGTAGGTTTTTTGTCTTATAATATTTTTATCTTAATATTGTAAATTACATAATGGTAAAAATTTCTGAGAGGTGGCGGTAGTGCATGAGGCAGTGTTGTGGATAAGGACTCAGTGGCTCATCAGTAAAGAAAATTTAATTGCCGAGTGCATTTGGCCAGGAAGATTCTCAATCGTTCTTTACTTGCAAGGAATCTTTCTCCGTTGCGTTTAGAGCTTCTATCGCTGAGATGAAACAGTGCAACTGCAAAGACATAAAAGAAAGAAACAAAAGTTTTCTGATTAATAAATGCGATTATAGTTGGGGAAGATCAGTGGCTTTCGCTTTATTACTTTCTACCACCGTAAGGTCAATCACCATTCTTGGAAAATGGACAAGTGGATATCTGGTGGACGGTTTCCTCGAGGTTGATTTTTTGCTGGTGTGACTCCCGCTCAGATTACTGAGCAAGTTACAAGTAAGGGGTAGTGAATGTTTCTTTCTGGGTGTTTAGCCATAGTAGCAAATTAGTACATGTACTCCATAAGATCGAGTTTTGAATATGTTGTTTTACCCGAGCAACATGCGCCACGGAATTACTGCGGTGCATGCTAGGTGATTTTCTGTTTCATTGGTTAATGAACCTTTCATCCTATGAAAACGATTTACTCCGAAAGAAGACTGATGAAAATAGATCAAATCACGAGTGGAACGGGTAGGGTTTTGGCAAGATTTGAAGGTTAATGGAGCAGCAGCATTTGCTGGCTCCTCATCAAGCACCAGGCACAATAGAATAACGATTGCATTTGGCTAGATATTGCCGGTTTCATCGCCATCTCCTTCTGCTTCACTAAGTAAGCGCCCTTTTATCTGAATCCTTTGACAGAAGAATGGAATGCATACTAAAATTGTCAAAGTTTGGCCACCCGTAGGAATAGCGAAAATCATTGTTTACTTCTTGGCAGATATTACATTTACTTCCGTAAATAAAGAGCGTTAAACTATCCTTAACTGAATATATTAATCAGCTTCGATGTAATTTAAAAATAGAAAAACACGTTTCTATTGTTACAGGGACACAAAACGCATTCCAGCAGAAGTGGCATAGAATACTCCAGTCATTATAACTCCTTGATCTTTCCTGTGAGCAATTGATAAAACTGAGGATTTTAGTTGAATGATAATAAGGTTCTCCCTTACAAAGGAAACTGCTTTAACCCTGTATTTCTTGGCCGTATATATTTTTCTTTCCCTGATGTGACATTTTGTTGTGTGTGTACACTTACTTTCTTAGTGTTAAGCAATATTAGTGTAACTGTTAGTTGTGCTCCTTTAAGTTTTGTCTTTATTAGCAGTGTATTGTTTAGCAGAATCTTTTCATGCTGTAGAAAAGGTATGCTAGTACTTTTAAGTAGAGTAAGTATTGTAAACAGAGTTGCAAGTGATCGTAAGTATTGCCATTGTTGTTACTGTTATAAAGTTGCAAATAAAAATAATAATAATAATAATTTAATAATAATAATAATGATAATAATAATAATGATAATAATAATAATGATAATAATACAGAAATAGTGGCTTTGCATCCAACGTGGAGACCCAACGAACCACTTAACACGTAAAGAAACCCTGTATGTGAACCCCCTCATCGTCACTATGTGGTTGGATTGGTCAAGCGATCTGAATCATCGTTTAAATCGTTAAAATGTATACATGCCAGAAGTGGCAGCAATTTTTGGAGTCAATATCTGTTGGCAAATACATAATACAAATTTATAGAATGCTTTACCATGCTTTTAGGAAATTGTTTCCTATGTGTGGTCCTGTTCTCACTGCAACCTTCTTTGCTGAATGGTTCTGCACCGGATGTAGCCACTGTAAACCTCTCCGCCTTAACGCTACTGACAGCTGATAATGCAATATTGCTTGGTGGTATTGCTTTCGCAATTGGATGGCTTGACAGTGAAAACGTGGTCCCTGCAGACAGGATCACTGTCTCTTCGTTTGCTCTTGTTATTGTTTCTGTTTTGATCTTAGTACTGCTTGTGGTTGCTAATGTCGACTTAGTTATTTTTGGCGCTGCCGTTGTTGCTGACGACGACGACAACGACACAGATGGTGGTGATGGTGATGTTGTTGTTGTCGCCTTTCTTGTAGCTGGCATTGTTATAATGATTTCCATTGCGTTTATTGCGATAGATTTGGAACTTGTTGATATGGCTTTTCCCAAATTCGTTGTTTCTGGATGTGAAACGGTGTTATCCATTGGCGTTTCTGTATCTGAGGCAGAGAGAGCGATTTTTTTTTTACTTTAATTAATAGAAAAGGCAAAGCGAAGAATCTTTTGAGCTTTGACTGTTAGCTTCTCAAATGATGCAGTTCAGGATCAATGGTTCGTCTATCTGGTATGGGTCTATTTCTTGAAGATAGGTCAACTAGCTATTGAGGTAGGGAAGGGAGTTCAGTTTTCATTAACTCAAAAGGAGGCGGGGTGGTCCAGAGCGTAAGGCGCTGATTTGCATGCGGTTAGTCTGGGTTAAAAAAAAATGGACTGACAGACAGACAGACACAAACAAACAAACAAACAAAAAACAACAAAACCAAACAAAACAAAAAACAAAGTTGAGCGACGATCTTCTGCATTCTCGTCCTCAGAGCGGCTGTTGGCTGGGTTCGAGGACCCTTTTGCCTCTGGAAACACAGGATTATGACGTCTTGAGATGTCCACAATATTAGTGAGAGAAAAATGACAGCTGCCAGGAATACGTTTGGTGAAATATTTACGTACGATTCCAAATGAAGAGACGCAAAACGTTCGCCAGTATTTCACCAAGATTATAGCTGGCAACTGCCATTCTTCGCTCACTAATATGGTGGACATTTCAGGACTCCATACATCAGTAATACCGGAAGTGTTTCCAGAGCCAACTAGCACTCGTGCTCAGCCTACAGCGGCTAAGAGGCTAGGCGGCTCTGGGCTCCCCTGTTGCCTCCTTCGCTGTTCTGAACAGCAGCCCGGATGCACTGACTGTCATAAAATACCTACTTTTTTCTTCAAAACCTAGCGTCTCTCTTTCTACATTGACTCAAGTAGGGTCAAAGGACAAACAAAACAAGCAAACAAACAGACAGATAACGACAGTAACAGTTTCAGAAAGCAAGGCCTAAACGATGAAGAGATGTATTTCAAAACATCGGTGCTACTTAAGCAATGGAGGACTTTCCCCGTGGTGACATACTCTCATGTCAACACGAGGATGGTTGGGAGAATTAGAGACTGTTACGAAAACCCTCGACTTTGTCTCGGGTTTGCACAACTGTCGACAATACTCCCAACCCCCCGAGCGTTTAGACGAAGCTATGTAAACACGGAAAAAGGTCCTCTATTCAGTGCTCCAAGCTCAACTTGTTTCACAGTCACCTTTTGGCGACCTAAACGGAAAAAGTGGTCTCCAGGCATGAAGTATTGGTCGCCAAATGTAAAGGAAACTTTGGTAATACCGCTGATCATACGGGTTTACCGCTCGTCTTTAAAAATAATGACTGCCCAGCCTTGCTGGTGAACGCAAGGCAGAGAACCAGGGTAAAAGTGGCGAATTACCCATAAAGAGGAGAATAATTAATTTTTTGTGCAAATGTTTATTTCACCTCAACTTTGTAAAGGTCATAAGAACATTATGGCTTTGCAAATGACGGCCAAACCCAGGTCACCAACTTTTCTTCTACTCAGTATGGCGATCAAAACAGTCGCAGCTTGGCGCCCTGCAGTATTGCTTTTTTAACATACTTCTCAAAAATAATTCGACGAATGAAGGAAAATGTTGTTTATTTGCTTCTTGATTGAAATAGACTTTCATGATACACGCTCTGGGCAATGCTACTTCCTACTGGCCAATCAAAATGCGCATCTGACAACACGTGAACCAATCAAAATTCGCGTGATGTCAACAACCGTACTCTCATCTAAACACACCTATTAACCAATGAGAGCGAGCGTACTAGCCTCCTTTCGTCCTTTACCTGATTTACAGTATTACGCCTTTCCATTTGGAACAACGTTCAGTAAAGTTAATGTTTAGCGCTTATCTGTGGACTCACCTTGTTCGCAGATGTAATAGTGGTTTTTTTTACATTTGTCTGGAGCCATTTGCCCTTCAGTTTTATTAATGTAAAAGCAATACTCTCCTTGTAAGCCGTTCACTAAGCGATCGATGCTTTCCTCTACTTGTGTGGAAGGACTTGAGCTCTCTCCCCAGAAGAACAGTCTATTGGGCTCCCACCTAAATATGAGATTTTCAAACCACTAGTAGGCCATTTGCAGGTAGTCAGTAACGTGGTACAAAATCACCATGCTGGAGAGGAAGCAATGCACTGGGACAAGACAGGCAAAGAATATGACCATTCCAAATGATGTACGCTCTTTGGTTGTCTTTTTCCAGCGCGTAGTTTGCTCTCTAGTATGGTGATTTTGTGCCACGTGACTGACTAGGTGCAAAGGGCCCGTTTCTTATCAAAGTATTGTGTCCCATGATCAAATCCATGTCGTTCAATACTGAAATAGCTGATTTTAAAAACCAAAAACAAACAAACAGTCGACGATTATAAACAAAAGACAGAAAAAAAAAACAAAAACAAACAGAAACGAGCAAGACAAACAAGAAAACAAAACAAAGCAAGCAAACGAGAACGTTCTCAACCGTTTGAAAAGTGATGTGTTAAATCTTTTCGTTCCCTGGTCTTTTTTGTTTTCTTTGGTTTCGGGGAAGATAATATTTAGAACTTTTTGCAAGGTCACCTGAGAGCTGTCCAGAATGCGTCTCCGCGGTGGTTGGGGAGTGTATTCCAGGCTTTCTTAACAAGCTCTGTGTTATTGATTCTCGCCAACCGTCCTAGATGCGTGCACTTGTCTGATAGCTCATCACCTTTGCTTTTCTTATCGCTTGGATAGAATGTAACAGATTCGCTCGCCAGCAGATCTAATGGACATTAGAGAGTAGGTAATGGTAAAGAAAGAACAATGGTAATAGGACTGAGTGGAAAGAAATTCTGTCTGTTATCGTGCGAGTGATATACAAATCGAAATACCAATTCATCATACAATTTTTACAGACTTTTTTTTAATACTGCTGTTGCTAAAGGGTAAATATTCTCCACTTTGGAAAGAACTTGCCAGTTGCAATCAAGCTCTTTGCAAAGAGCTTGTTAGCTTGCCATGACGATTACTGAATTGAAAAACAACTTTGAATGTCCTTAGTACATTGAACTGTCCGATAACAAAACTTTCCGTTGAAAAGCTGGCAAGTAAATTAGTGGAATATAGGAGATCTTTTAAACCAATGGCAATTTAAAAAAAATGTAATTTTTATGATAACACCGATAGCAACATCGCGGATGAGGGAGCTTACGAAATGGCAATGGCCCATGGCAACGAGAACGGCACAGATCAATAAGGCTAGCGAGCCAAAACAGTGGCTCTGCACGCTCGGCTGTGCGTGCCTTTCACATTTTGGCTCATTTCTTAGCCGTCATCTTCTAAATAACGACGTGAAATGACCAAATTTAAGATTCTGTGGACGACTTAAGCACATAATGATCATGAATTTTCAGTTCTCTCTCTCTCTCTCTCTCTCTCTCTCTCTACGTGTCTAACTCACTCATAGCAGTTTACTTCCTCTAAAGTTAGATCACCTGACATTTTAAATCGATCGTCGTCGTTTCGCTAGTGTTCGGATAAACAAAGAACTGTATGCATAATAAATGCATGGGGTTATACGGAAATCTTTCCAAAAATAGCTGTTCGTGTTATTGGTATCACAACGCAACTATTTCATGTCGTCCCGCATTCAAAATAGGTTGCAGCTGTCGAGGAATTAAACTGGTACGAGATGATTGGAAACGTAGAGAGTAAAATGAAAGTTCATTGACATGTGCTGACGTCCTCCACAGAATCTTAAATTTGGTCATTCCACGTCGTTATTTTAGGAGATAACGGCAATGAAATGTACCAAAATGTAAAACGCGCGAAAAGATCGTGCACAGCCATTGCTCACTAAAGCTATTGTTTTTTGGCGTCCTCGTTGCCGTCGGCGTCGTCGTTGCGTAAGCTCCCTCTTACCCTTCGACGACGGCGTCGGCTAGAGCGAGAACGCCACAAAACAATAGGTTTATGGACAAAACCAGTGGCATCTCACGCTCTGCTCGTCAGTTTTACATTTTGGTACATTTCTTTACCGTTTTCAGGTACACAAAATATGAAAACAAAAACAGGGAAAACAAAGTGGTTAGGAACTATTGTAGGCTAAATACTAATTGTTAATTGTCAGTTGCAATGAAATTCTTCTTTGCTTCGTTTTGTTCCCGGCGTGGACACTTGGAAAAACAATCTTGAAAAGAATTACCGCTTTTGAAATGAAATGTTACAGAAAAATTTCGTGGACCGAACAACGAACAAATAAGTCGATTAGGGATGAACTCAAAGTAGAAGAAGATCGGTGGTTAGAAAACTTTGTAAAGAAACAAAAGCTGGAGTATTTTTGTCATCTGGAAAGAAGCGAGGGCTTGGGAAAAATCATTTTGGAGGGAAAGATAGAGGGCAAAAGGGAAAGAGGAAGACTAAGAAGGGAGTGGGGAAAGGACATTCCGGATGCCCTCGACAGGTCAATAACAGAAGTTGGACGATGGGCACTTGATAGAAGCCGTTTCGGCTGTGCCGTCGAAGATGCGACGGCCATCAGGATAAGCAGTGAGAGAGAGAGACAGACAGACAGAGTCCCCGGTTCGATTTTTTTGTTCAATTTTTTATAAGAAATGTTAGAGGTGTCTTTCTTATACACTTGGCTTTCAAAACATAACAAAATTCACTCCGTAAAGTGGTTTGGCTTGCATTGGATCGGTATTCTATGATTAAAATGGTGTAAACTCGCCAACCAACTATATAACGTCGATTTTCCGGAAACTGAAAGTTCAATTTCTGTTTTGAAGAGAAATACTAAGTTTCGTCCTCTTTAGCTCATAACATAGTAATTGGTTGTATTATCTTCCCAGTTTAAACTGATCTTCCCCGGGAGAGAACAGGTAATCATGTGATCACCTACCTTATAAAAATAAATAGGCGTGCTTACTTACCAGCAACAAGTATTACGAACTGCAATAGGAAGCAACGACTTGCTAACTGATTGTGTTGGAAAATCTTCATGTCTTCAAAGCATTGGTGACTTCAAGCGTAGACTACTTCAGGGGTTCTAATATAACTTGTGCTTGACGTCTAATGTTATCAGTTGTGAAAGCGGAAAGACAGGCATTGAGAACAAAGCAAGAGTCGGGTTTCAATTCATAGGTTCTCTCCACCGTGAGTAATCATATTTGCTCAATGCGAATTTGTAATCTGTCATTCCCAGCTGTGTGTCGTTTATATAGCTTGCGTTCACCTGCGTAAGGCAGCGACACCAAGGCGTACGAGTGCGGTGTGCGGCACTACAAGTATAATTTTTCCATTGTTCAACTGGTCAGTGTTGACAGGCCTTGATTAACTAGTGTTACTGCTTCGAAGTTTAATTGTAATCAACGAAAACACCTTGGCTGTTGTCCATTTTAGGTAAATATGAAACCACGGGAGTGGAACTAATATAATATAACAAATGGGTTTTGTTAGCTTAATTTCTCTGGAACCCTTGAGGCTGAACTTTCGCTTTCATTGTTTCCTTTTGTTAGGTCAATATTTGAATTTTCTCAATTGTTAATATCCTGTCTCGTTACTCTCGTTCTTCTGCAATTGAGCTTGGCACTGCTAGTCGCAAGGGAAGGCACCCAGTCCGTCTTTTCTTTTATATTTCTATCGACAGGTGGAACAGCGTGTAGGGCCATGTACAAGTTTAAGCGCACACCGTGAACGAGTCGGGCCATAATAATAATAATAATAATAATAATAATAATAATAATAATAATAATAATAATAATAATAATAATAATAATAATAATAATAATAATAATAATAATAATTACTTATCTTAACTGTCTTTCCTTGGATCCAGGGAAATGCTGGAATGCTGAGTAATAGTATCATGACCGCAAATGTATATTTTTTCAAAACGTACCTCTGGTAAACGAAACCAGTTTGTTTAAATTTTAATGTGACAGAATACGTATTACCCCTCGAGGGTTCAATTAGAAGGTTATAGACTACCGCATTGATAGCCAGTATCATTAGTGCGACAACTGACTTGTTACTAATTGCACGTTTCTGAAAGCTGGCTGCACTTTGTTAGTGAATGTTTGTTAGTGAATGTTAGTTCTTGAACGTTAAGGGGTAAAGTTGTCTTGATTCTTACCCAAATTTCTCAAAACTGACACCATAAATAATCTAATGGAGAAATGTAGATGAAATTATTGCCTTATCTATCAACAAAACGTACATTGTATTTAATTTTAATTTTATGTTTCAAATATACTTCTAATGTAACATTTTCATCCTGCAATGCCATCAGATACCTCGCAGGATAGGAACTATCGACAGGATAAAAGTATTAGAAATTGTGTTATTTTTAGTACATTTAGACGTTGTTATTAGCCTTTTAGTATAATTACTCAGGTGATTATAGAAATTCTCGCACTGTCATTGGCCGAGAATGGCAATTCGCCTTCGGCGAATAATTGTTAAATATTTAAATTTATCTATGGGTAATATCGGCCGAGCAAGTACCGTGTGTGTTGAATTTAAATAAGGTTGCTGTTGTTGTTGATGACCAGTGAAGTGGACATGTTTGTTCATAGTGTATTTTAGCGTTTGAAGGTTGAAAGTGAAACAACTGAAGCAAGTAAATAAACCAGGCCAAAATGTGTCAGTGGACTAATTCTATTAACCTCATTATTCTAGGAACTCAACCAGGTGCACACAGAGGTTTTCCTTTTCTGGGCATTTTATTTTTAAAATAGTGCAATACAGAACTTCTATGCTGTTCTTGAAATGTAGTAAAATAAAAAATAAATAAATTAATTAATTAAAAAAAAACGACAGAAACGAGACGGGAACAAGAAAAAAAATTGACGTACACTTTAAAAACGGAAAGCGTTGACATAAACGTGGCGGAAACAAGGGATCACGGGAATTTGCAAACAGAAACATGACGGAATCATGATATGGCGTTTCCGTTCTGGAAACACGACGGCAATATAACATACACATAGAATGAAGTTTCGATATTTACATGATGCAAACTAGAACTTTCAAGTTTTCGTTAGATTTAAGAAATACGGAAAGATGAAGTTTCGTTCTGTGCAAGTATTACTAAGAGTGTATTTTGGGGGGACTCTTCGGTGTATTCCTATTCCTATTCCGGTTTAGGATTAACGGAATGAGAAGAATGAGGTTTTCCAAAAAATCGCGTATTCTGAAAACGGAATGGTTCTTGTAGAGGTGAACTGAGAACTAACACTCGCAATAGTCTGGACACGACTAAGAGTGACATATGCCAGCCGCGCACGATTTGGGCGCCAAAATAATTCCCCCCAAAAAGGCGTATTCTGTGTATTCCGTTCATTCTGCTATCAAGAGCAGAATAAACGGGATACCATTCCGTTCATTCCGAAAAAGGAACAAGTGCCCCCAAAACGCATAAGCCGACCATTCCGTATATTCTTATTCCGGAATAGTCCCCCCCC
>BLFK01001065.1:128517-142471 GCA_014634185.1 Astreopora myriophthalma | reverse complement strand
CGTACCTCTGGTAAACGAAACCAGTTTGTTTAAATTTTAATGTGACAGAATACGTATTACCCCTCGAGGGTTCAATTAGAAGGTTATAGACTACCGCATTGATAGCCAGTATCATTAGTGCGACAACTGACTTGTTACTAATTGCACGTTTCTGAAAGCTGGCTGCACTTTGTTAGTGAATGTTTGTTAGTGAATGTTAGTTCTTGAACGTTAAGGGGTAAAGTTGTCTTGATTCTTACCCAAATTTCTCAAAACTGACACCATAAATAATCTAATGGAGAAATGTAGATGAAATTATTGCCTTATCTATCAACAAAACGTACATTGTATTTAATTTTAATTTTATGTTTCAAATATACTTCTAATGTAACATTTTCATCCTGTAATGCCATCAGATACCTCGCAGGATAGGAACTATCGACAGGATAAAAGTATTAGAAATTGTGTTATTTTTAGTACATTTAGACGTTGTTATTAGCCTTTTAGTATAATTACTCAGGTGATTATAGAAATTCTCGCACTGTCATTGGCCGAGAATGGCAATTCGCCTTCGGCGAATAATTGTTAAATATTTAAATTTATCTATGGGTAATATCGGCCGAGCAAGTACCGTGTGTGTTGAATTTAAATAAGGTTGCTGTTGTTGTTGATGACCAGTGAAGTGGACATGTTTGTTCATAGTGTATTTTAGCGTTTGAAGGTTGAAAGTGAAACAACTGAAGCAAGTAAATAAACCAGGCCAAAATGTGTCAGTGGACTAATTCTATTAACCTCATTATTCTAGGAACTCAACCAGGTGCAAACAGAGGTTTTCCTTTTCTGGGCATTTTATTTTTAAAATAGTGCAATACAGAACTTCTATGCTGTTCTTGAAATGTAGTAAAATAAAAAAAAATAATAATAAAAAAAAAAACGACAGAAACGAGACGGGAACAAGAAAAAAAATTGATGTACACTTTAAAAACGGAAACCGTTGACATAAACGTGGCGGAAACAAGGGATAAGGGGAATTTGCAAACAGAAACATGACGGAATCATGATATGGCTTTTCCGTTCTGGAAACACGACGGCAATATAGCATACACATAGAATGAAGTTTCGACATTTACATGATGCAAACTAGAACTTTCAAGTTTTCGTTAGATTTAAGAAATACGGAAAGATGAAGTTTCGTTCTGTGCAAGTATTACTAAGAGTGTATTTTGGGGGGACTCTTCGGTGTATTCCTATTCCTATTCCGGTTTAGGATTCACGGAATGAGAAGAATGAGGTTTTCCAAAAAATCGCATATTCTGAAAACGGAATGGTTCTTGTAGAGGTGAACTGAGAACTAACACTCGCAATAGTCTGGACACGACTAAGAGTGACATTTGCCAGCCGCGCACGATTTGGGCGCCAAAATAATTCCCCCCAAAAAGGCGTATTCTGTGTATTCCGAGTAAACCGTATTCTGTGTATTCCGTTCATTCTGCTATCAAGAGCAGAATAAACGGGATACCATTCCGTTCATTCCGAAAAAGGAACAAGTGCCCCCAAAACGCATAAGCCGACCATTCCGTATATTCGTATTCCGGAATAGTCCCCCCCCCCATAAAAAAAAAAAAAGAAAAGCACCCTAATTAATTTTGTTGTGATCAATATTCTCCTGTTGGTTGAAGCTAGCGCGTAACATTTGTTTTGCTTATGTTAGTCAAAGACGAGCATGTGTTTCCCCCAACGAATGCGAATCTCCGTTTAGATGAAACGTTTTCATTTTAGTCGATTATTATGCATATATTGCTCCGACCATTATGCGTCAGCATTTTTTAAAATGACATTCTCCACGTTTCCTGTGTTATCTGTTTAAATTAGTCATCCAAACGCCATACTCTTGTCGGAATATTTCCTTTTCAAGAGTGTTAAAGGAATCCCCTCCTCCTTAAATAAATAGGTCTGTTTTTCATCGTTTTAAGGTTCGCTAGTCAAAAGCACAAGCTGATCGTTAACTTTTTAAAAACTTAACGGATATCGTACCCTTTGCGTAAGGCCCTTCAAATGGCGGCCTACAAAATTAAAAACCTTTTAGTTAGCTCGTAATTACAGCTTCGTACTCCGTTCTAGGTAACTCAGGGGCCCATCAGATAGGCACATGAAAAAAAGGAAAAAAAAAGATTCCTGGTAGCCATAGATGCAATTTAAGGCTGAAGGATCGAGGATATGTGAAACATTTGCAGTGAAAAAACCAAGGCTTGAAGACCCTGCGATGACACTGCACCGAACTGGGTCTAACTTTTAACGGTGCGTTGGCCCCGGTGGATTTAACAAAATGCCATTGAAACCGGGACCGTGGGGCGGTGATTTAACAGCACGCGATTACCTAAAGCGGGGGCGACAGCAGGGACTTAACATGGAGGACTAAACAGCAAAGCCTTCAATCTGTTGAAACAATCTAACACGGTAAATCTGTCATCTCAGGACTGAAATGAGTGAAATTCACCTCTGTTTTCATATGTGTGTAGATAAAGATCATAGTAACCAAGATAGTAACCACCTATTCTCTGCAAACTATAGGTTATTGCATGGAGGTAGCTTTGGTGTCAAGTCAGCTTTCGTTCAGAACAACACCCATTGATAGACGTTTTGTTAGGGAAAGTTGCCTACCCAGTTTGTTTGAATAGGTTTTAACAGATTTAATCGTAATGGAAATATTTTTGAAGGAGTGTATTTTTGAAGGAGTGTGTTTTAACAGATTGAATCGTAATGATAATATTTTTGAAGGAGTGTATTCACATTTACAGCGAAAGTTGCCTACCCACTTTGTTAAAGCTGTAACAGAACCATAATGAGAATATTTTTGATGGAGAAGGTACAGCCGAACCTCTCCTTACGGACACCTCTCTAATACGGACACCTCTCTATAACGGACATTCCCCTTTGTCCCGAAAAAATTCTCACCCTAAAAAAAAACCCTCTATAATACGGACCCTATCTAATAAGGACAACGGACACTAAATCTCGGCCCCAGAGAGCGAAGTCACATAAAGTTAACCTCTTTATTACGGACACTCTGGTGATCCGGTGTTGACATATAGTTGACATATAGTGTGCACGAGTTTGTGATTACGCAAGCATGAACGTTTTATTCACTGATCTTCAACTGGAGCAGTTTGAAAATTGTACTTTTATTAGTACCTTTTTAGGTGCTGAAGCATTGCGTTATACATCGTTCCTTTGGTTTCAAATAAACGATTCGTATAAAGTATGTACTTTACGGACAGCTGGATTCTCTGTTAGCTCTAAACATTCTTCATTCTCAATCGACTAAACTGCATTTTAACACCGCAGTAAACTCAACTAAAGGAAAACAAAGCGAAACGAAATATGGACGTTCTACATTTCCATAGCGATTTTACATGTTGCTGTTCTTTCACAACAACCTTTTTGAACAGATGCTTATGGGAATATAACAGCTAAAAAAGAAGCAGTTGTAACCAACCATGTCCGGGAGAGTCCCTTAAGGCACCAAAGATTTTCTAACTTTTAACACTAGTTCATTAGGAGCTATTGCTCTTTTTGAATAACTTGTTAGTTCTTTTGTCCATCCCCTGTCCAACCAGACGCGTTAATGTCATTGTATACGCGAAAGTATTGTGCTCGTTTGTTCGCGCGGAATTCAAACAATAAAACAAAACAAAATATGTCTGAAAAAGCGACAGCGTTTTAAAGTTTTACCGGAAAATGCCTGGTTCCTTTTGCTGTTTTGTCATGCTTAGCAAATGCGCGTGCGCCAACTCCGTGTATTACAAATTAGTACCAAAAAATATCCTTACCATATGGAAGACATGACAACTATAGTCGCAAATATATATCGCTCCAAATCATAGTGTAAAGCAGAAGGAGTTGAGCTGCGAGTACGTAAGGGATCTGTCACGTATGGTCTAGGGGCCGACATTTCTCTCCCTCACTGCCTATCGGGGATAGGTATCGGAAAGTGGCAAGTATAAGCGATCCGCGGGCCGAAATCTCGGGGAGACTCGTCAGGTACACCGCTCAGGCTTAAATGTCCAGAGGTACCGCTACCGCTTCTGCATGTTTTTCTTTAGGTTTTTAGCATGCTCATGCGCAACTGCCCTTGTGTACCAATATGCCACGTGGGAGTAAATTAATATGTGCTTTCAAATCAAGATTACTTCCAGTCCGTGAAAGATCTATTGTTGATAAGAAGAAAGAGCAGAAGAATAAGTCGTAATTAGGGTGTCTCCGTTGGGAGGACCACAAGTAGTTAATATTCCAGTTAGCAGTGATAGTTTTTGACAACATAACAAGTTCGCATTTTGTTTCTGTTCGTTCGTTCGTCGTATCATTGTGTAACCCCGTTAGTTGGTTGATGACAAAGAATTGGCTATCGCAGTTCTTTGTTTCCTGCTGAAGAGATACGATTTGAACTAATTAACAGCCATGACAGCTGCAAGTTTACACAATAAAAGATTGTGATGTACGGCGTCGAAAGCTTTCGACAAGCTGAAATCTAGTCGCGGAGTTAAAACTCCAATCCCAAATAAAAAGTGGGCAGATCTCGCACGTCAGCTGGTTCGTTTGTTGCCATGTTTAGTTTAACTTTTTGCGGAAGATCTCCCCAGTTTTATATAAATACAAACTGCTCAAGGCACTCGCGGGATTTGTTTTTTCCGCGAGGCATTTGTTTGCTGACATCATCAGCGTGCATCACTGGGAATTTACTTGCTATGTTATAATTATTGTTGTTTGAGCTGCGATGTTAGGGACTATAGGGACTTAAGCATCTACTACGGCGACGTCCACGGAAACGTCAGTTAAAACTGCTAGTTTACGGTTTCCAAATATTTTCATGATTAATCCAGTTTGCTGAATTGGAATGAACGGTGTTCAAACTAAAAAAGATCAAAGTGCTCTGTGAGCAAACTCGTGAATTGAACACGTAAATTAAATTATTTTTCATTTGGATTATGTCTATAATTTTTGGTATGCTGACTGTTCATATAACTGTCGCACTCACATGTTTGCCCGTGTTAAACATACATTTGATAGTACCAAAATTCTTGGACCTACAATGTTGGGAGTTGTTGCGCCCGTCTGCACGCAGCCTTATGTAAGCAGGAAATAGAACGTTTCTACTGCTGAAAATATCTTGTTTCTTGAGTACGGGAATGAGTGTATGGGTCCTTTCGGGTGGAGAGGCCTTTAAGCGACTGACAAATACCATAATATTCTGCGATGTGCAATTTACGGAAGGCGCTCAACTGCCCACGCCAGAAACTTTAGAGAGACTGGTGCGCGCGTGATCAAGTTGTTTGGGTAGACGGCAAGTACATGTTTACATTCATCTTAGGGCACGTTCGATAGACTTAATCGGCTAACGCAATGTTGTACCCAATTCAAATCCTTTGGACATAAATTATTTTGTTCTAAGTATTTCGGTATCATTTAAATGTGAATGCTACATTATAAACAAATACAATAAACAAGGAATCTTAACCCCGGGAGATCTGAATTGGGTACATCAATGCGTTAGCCGACTAGGTCTATTGACCCTGTTCTGGATAAGAATAAAGGGAATAAACTCTAGATTTTTCTTGCGAGGTAAGTTAAGGGATATTTCTCAACAACATTTTGTAGGGAAACGATGCTGAGAATCTCGTTTGAATTCCGATTAAAACACTCCAGGACTATTTTTGAGGTGTAAAGCATCGTAATCTTATTTCTGAATAAGGCCAATTCACAGACGCATGCAAATCGAACTTAGAAAATCTCATGATATTTAGAAAAAAAAATGTGATATTTAAAATTTTGTCAAGTAAAATTTATTTCAATCTTGTTTTTTTCCCTAGGAAAATTGAGAAAGAAAGCTAGAGTGCTTTCGATTGAGAAATCTGGATTTAGATCTTCAAATCCGGATCTTTTGGATTTCCATTCCAACACAAAATCCGAAAACGGATTTCGCCGAAGGTTTCACTAAGAGAATCCTTCCCCGACATGGATTTCAATTACCAAAATCCATCGCAAAATCCGTTTTCGGAATTTGTGTTCGGTTGGAAATCCAAAGAGTTGGGCCGAGTTTTTTCGAAGCAGGGTCAGTCCTAATTCCGGATAAATACCATGAGAACCAGTAGGATTTAATCGGAATTAACCCAGGGTTATCGCTCACCCGGCTTCGAACAACTCGGCCCCGGATTTTAAGATCTAAATCCGGATTTCCCAATCGAAAGCACGCACCCTGGTGAATGCTAATTAGGGCATATGGGCAATACATAGACAGAAATTAAAACAAATCACCCCATATCAATAAGTATAAGGCCGACTTTTTATGTAAAGTTGTTTACAGTTTTGTTGTATGCCGTACAAGAACATCATTTTCTGACATTCTGAAATTTGTGTTCCCCTTTTTATAGATGCCAGGGTACTTTTTGAGGTAATTACTGTAATAGTTATGAAAGTAAAGTTAGATTTTTCTGATATATTTAGAACTTTTTCCAGATAATTGGAATAAAATTTCGAGATATTTAGAAAAAAATCAGGAATTTCCGGAAGCATATTTAGGCGATTTTTCGTGATACAGTCGAAACTCTCCTTATGGACACCTCTCTAATAAGGACAATTGCAACGGACGCTAAATCTCGCCTCCAGAGAGCGAAGTCATATAAACTTAACCTCTTTATTACGGACACTCTGGTGATCCGGTGTTGACATATAGTTTTGTGCACGAGTTTGTGATTACGCAAGCATCAACGTTTTATTCACTGGTCTTCAACTGGAGTTTTGAAAATTGTACTTTTATAAGTACCTTTTTAGGTGAAGCATTGCGTTGTACGTAGTTCCTTTGGTTTCAAATAACTGATTCGTATAAAGTATGTACTTTACGGACAGCTGGATTCTCTGTTAGGTCTAACCATTCTTCCAGACGTTCAAGTAATTTGTCCGGTCCAGTGAAAATGTATTGGCATGGAACTTTTTTGACTGCACAGGGTTAAATCCCATTTATCTGACGAGCTATGCAAGGTGATTTCAAAAGCCCAGTCGCTGTATATTAAACAACGACTCGCGAAAGCCGTCCAAAAGAACATTAGAGACTATTTTAAAGCTTGAATGATTAGAATAAATACAGGACATAAAGATTAAAAAAATTACTCCAGTTACTGTTGCTGCACTTGTTAACTACGGAAAGACGTTTTTCAGAACTGTACTTTTATTATTACCTTTTTAGGTGAAGCATTGCGTTGTACGTAGTTCCTTTAGTTTCAAATAACCGATTCGTATAAAGTATGTACTGTAACTGAGTTGTAAAAATCATTGTGTCTGAATGCCGTATATTAGTCAGTTTAGATACACTGGGCCTATTTTTCGTTACTGAACACTTAAAACTGTCAGTGGAGTCTTAAAAATGATGCAATCTTGGTGACCTCTATAATACGGACACCGCTGTAATGCGTACACTTTGGTCTGTCCCTTTAGTGTTCCCATTAGAGAGGTTCAACTGTATATAGTTTTAGGGGAAGTTGCCTATCTACTTTTGTTCAAGTTTTAAGTGATTTAATCATGGTAAGAATAGCTTTGATGGACAAGATAATTACATATTTATATAATTAAGTTTAAGTTGATCAAAGTTTATATGGAGTGAATTATTTTTGAGGATATTTGGAATAAAAGCATTTAGAAGCGTTTTCATCACTACCAATTTGAAATTTATTTTAAATAAATAGCTTATTTTAAATCCACCTTATTGTACGAAGCGTTTGAGATATCAGCTCAGGTATCTATAGAGTATCCTATAAAGGGTGGGTCGTTAGCGACGTTTTGGTGTCGTTTTCCGGCGGAAGACAGGTCTTGTTATGTGCTGAACCTGTTGTGTTTGACGTTAAAACACACGCCCATTTGCATTCATATAATACCAAGATCCATATAATTCTGAAGTAGTTTTGGGGATGACCCATTCGCTATATCCGACACAATGGCGATTTTACATCTACTCTGGCTTATCAAAATGAAAGTGGATTTCTGCAGCAAATTCGGCATGTTGAAGGCCAGCTTTCGGCGCAAATGGAGATTGCAGCTTATTAAAGAGGCTGCAGTTTTTAATAAAAGAACGAAAAACAGTTAAAGTTTGACATTTACAACGAGTAGACCAACGATCTCGATTTGAGTTGAGTTTCTTCACTTGGTTCGGATGTCCCCGCTATGCGGGTCTGTTAACAGTCTTTTAGTCTTGGCCCCGAGGGCGGGGTAATAAGCCGTTTTTTAACACTTGGTAAATGTTAAATTCCCCGCTACGTCCCGGGGGTCGGGGGCTGGGGTTTCAATTGACTGGAGCATAAGGGGTTTGTTAACCTTACCATTTAGTCCGAAATGGGTGAAAAAATGGCCAAAGTTAAATGGTAACGTTAACCCCTTAGCAAAATGTGACCACCTTTTTGCTTATTTATAATAATAATAGTAATAACAATAATTATAATATTTATATAGCGCTTTATACAAAAGTTCTAAAGTGCTTCACAGTAAAAGAAGAAAATCAAATAATAAAACTTGTTGTGCCCCAGGACTATGGTTTGGACCCGGCCTTTCAGGAGTATACAGCAGACTGAACAGCAAGAATTCACATAATAATAATATTTATATAGCGCTTTATACAAAAGTTCTACAGTGCTTCACAGTAAAAGAAGAAAATCAAATAATAAAACTTAAATTATCTAAGAAATAAAATATCGTTTAAAAAGATAGTTTTCAGAGACTTCTTAAAGGTACTGACACTGGAGCTACGCTTAATATAACTAGAAAGACAGTTCCATGACTTGGGGGCACATACCAAGAATGCTCGGTCTCCATAAGTTTTCAGATTTGATGGAGGAACTTGAAGCTGAAAGCTAGATGAAGACCTTAATCGCCCATTAAGAGTGTGTATGTGCAAAAGGTTACTAATGTAACAAGGAGCTAACTTATTCAGAGCCTTGAACGTTATTAAAAGTAATTTAAAAGTAATACGATGCTCAATGGGCAGCCGATGAAGCTCCCTGAGTAATGGCGTGATATTGTCATACTTGTAACCACCTAAAATTGAACGGGCTACGCGCAATTCTGCACAACAACCCTGGTCAAAATTCTTGGACGCTAATGCAGTATAGCTCGCCCCCTCCCCACTTCCTCGGTGCAATGTTGACCTCAGGCATTCAAGCCGGCCTGAAACAGTCGAAAAACAGTCAACATTGCCTGGGGGAGGGGGGAGGGGGGCAGAAATTGTTTGCTATAACAAGGTGCACCATCTTTCCTATTAAAGAGCCAAATTAGGAGTTTATTTATTGAAGTGCATTTTGGCACCCAATTTTCGTACGTGTCCCAAGAACTTCTGACCAGGGTTGAAGCTGTAATTTATGTAAAAGACTACGACGAAGACCGTACGATAATGAATTACAGTTGTCAAGTCTCGAGGTATGCTCGGTAGATAAAAATTTTCTAATACGACAAATATTACAAATATTAAAATAACAGGACTTGCAAATATCAGTAATATGGTGCTCAAAGTCCAGTATACTGTCGGATGTGACACCAGTAACTTGGACGAATAACAGTTGAATTTAATGAAGTTTAGATTATTAACATCAAAGATAAAGCTTTTGTGGACATGGTAATTTTCTTCGCTGGTTTTCCAGGCTTTCGGCACAGCGGTTTAGTTATTGGTTATTGTTTTTTTGACTGTAAGAATGAATGGTTTTGGGGAGATTAGTGAAACAGGAGAATTCCCTCAGTCTATTCTTTGTTTTAGACTTACTGCACAGTTTTCGCCATGCCTTTAACCACACCGACCTAAAGACAACAATGCCCGAGTATACGCTTCTACAGCGTCTTCTTGAAAAATGAAAATAAAAAGCCATCTTGGAAGAGCTGCTATGGTTTTCCTTTTACGTGGAGTTGGCAACTTCCATATGTTTTTATGATTTGACGCAACGCGTTAATCTGTTGGTCACTGATTTGGAGATGTTGACTGTTCCTTTAAGACGTGACAGATGTAAGGCATGTTTCTCTCGTGTAGGAAATAACTGGCGACACCTGATGGGTTCTGAGAAGTTGGTCCAGACTTGCTCTGCTTGCTTGGTGGATCGTGTTTACGCCACGTTTCTCTTCTCTTTCATTGGAGACATCTGCCATCGAGCGTACGCTCGGAAAATTGCTACTCCTTGTTGCTTCCCATTTTTGCTTTTTTCGGTGGTACGCTGATTTGACGTCTCCGTTTCGGAGAACGTGCATGATGAAAATAAAGAACCCCTAAAATGAATGTGTCAAAATGCAATCGCTTAGTACACTCTTGTGGCTCAGAAGAAAAGTGGAACACTGTTTTAATGAGTTAAATAATTTGGTTTTAGAACTGAAACGTTGTTACCTGTAGAGAGTTGAGGATGGTGAAGATGTATTGAAAAGCAAGACCGGCATCCGTCACGCTCAAAATACCAAACACCCAGGTCATCCCTAACAGAGGAAATAAAACTACACAGGCCTTTAAACCCTGCCTGTATGAAAACGAACAATATAGAAATGATGGTTAACGAGACAGTTCAATAATGCCGTCTTTGGAAGTGAGCAAACAGCTAAACGCCAGTGCAATGCACTGCTCACCTGACGTTGGAAACGTTCTTCGAGGTTTGCATCTTTGTCATCTCGCACACTACTCTGCATAGAATCACTGAGTTCACCTGAAAGAAACCGACGTACATCTGGTGTTAACATGTGAACAAAGCGTTCCGGAAGTGAGTCGTAAAATCGAGAGTCAGTTTGTGTGAGCTTGTCCCCAATATGTATTTTCGAGAGATTCGCGTTTCCCGGGATAAAGGAGCCCTTTATCCTGTATCATACAGGTAGAAAGATCTCCACGTAAATCGAAAATCCAACACTGCTCCAACACTGGTCCAACACTGGTCCAACACTGGGTTGTAATGAAATGGAATGGTTTGACGCTTATACAATTTTTGAGTATTTTTTTTTTTTTACTTCCTAATGGAAATAAACGACCCGACCATGACTTAAAGTGGAAAAGGATTTACCAGACAAACGAAGAGAACGGGAGCCGCAAAGGTCCACACCAAGTTGTTGGAGAAGGACACCCAACAGCTGTGAAAGTAGAAAGTATGTTAATTAATATCGCAATAAATGAACATGAGTCAACTTATGCACCTAGCCTGAAACGAAGCTGTTTCTGGAAGCATTTCTTTGTATGAAATTAATTTATCAGTGATTACACGGGCATACATTGAAACAATATCGAGTCCTCCTAACAGGATTCGAAACTACGATCCTTGGATCACTTGCTCGGATGCTTTACCATTGAGCTGCAGGATACTGGTGGCAGCTAGGCTATTAAGCTATGTTGAGTTGACAATAGTGCTGCCTGGAAATTTGGCACTTAGAAGTTCTTAGCCTGAATGCGAAATGGTGTTATTTTCGAAGTTATATGGCATATAAACTTAGTAAACATTAGCATGCGTGATGCAGCAATTGATTTCTCGGTAGTTTAATATGACGTAAACTACGTTAAACTTACAAGTTGCTATTCACGTAGCTCATAATACCGTCCTCTGTTCTGGAGGCGATCCCCAAAGAGATAGAGACCATAAGACCTGGAAACCCTGACAATGAATATTCGTTTTATCACTCGTTAATGGAGAGATCAAGCAACGACAACAGGGAGATTAAGCAAAGAGGGCGACAACGCCACAAAACAGCAGGCGTAATTATTACGAAAAATCATTCTGTTCTGCCTGCACGTGCGGTTTAAAACTTGGTACATTGTTTGTCGTCCTCTGTAAAATGACAATAGCAAATGGCCAAATCAGCGGCTTGGGGAGAACGTCAGCACACGAAGTTGAATTTCTCTCGCTAAACTTGAACGGCGCTCGTACCGCTCTCATTTTTGGATAACAGACACACATTTGACATCTTTACGGGGTTGAAATAATCGCGAAGTGATTACAATAACGCCAACTTCTATTCTGTAGCGACATTCTCGTTGCCGTTGCTGTTGGCGTCCTCGTTGTTAAAGCTCCCCTTGTGAACGTCGACGTTCTCTTTCTACTAAGTCAACGAGTGATTTTGAATGACCAATTTTGTGTTTATGTGAAGGAAGTGAACACCCGGCGGTAAATTTTCAGATTTTCCTTTCTTTTCTTTTCTTTCTTTCTTTCTTTTTCTTTTTCTCGCGTTTTTCACCTGCCGGTCTGAAAGACAAGGTGACAAGGCGTTGATTTAGCGAGCTCGTCTTTCTTCCGTAAGCTCCTTATCAATAACTGTGGTAGAACATGGTCAATTAGTAGTTTTGACGGTTAGTAATCCCTCAAACTGACAATTCCCTTTTACTTGAAGTTACATGAAGTAAAATCCTAATCCTAACCTTTACCTAAACCTATTACATCATATAATTCGCAGGAGATGCCCAACGTCATTTTGAGTAATGGTAATAGGTGCCGACTGGTTTTGACGTGACGTCACGGCGGCCATGTTGTTGTCCTAAACTAATCCTCCAGGCGTTAAACTCCATCTTTATGCAAACATTTTTCTTTGTTTCCGTTTAAAAAACATGGCTGTTTATCACGGGACTGAAAACCAAGAGTATGATATAATTGGTTGGTTGGTTAGTATGACGATTACATTGTTTTGAAATCTTCAGGGGAAATTTGGTTCGAAATACCCTTTGATGCCTGATGTTGTTGAAAATCTGTTGAAATTTGTCACCTACCCCAACAGAATACGTAGAACAGCGTCATTTTAAGAAGAGTATTAAAGACTTTAATGACCATCAAGTAAAGGTAGATGCCTTCTGCTAGCATCCAAGCAAAGCCAACTAGATAAAAGTAATGCATCGACACTGCCGCGAAGATGCAGGCTGCCTGTTACAATCAACAACAGAACATTATTACCAATGTAGTAGGCCAATTTCGTTATATTAAAATTCAACTTTGCATGACAACGAGCCTCTGCTCTGGGGAAATAGAAATAGGGATTCGCATGTGTGTTCCCTGGAGCCTCGAGATGATGCCTTTTCTCTAAGACTGAATTATAAAGTATAGAAGTTGGGCCTAGTGCTTTCCTGGAACCCTACTGGCATAACTAGTGGGATGTTTGCTCGTTACGTCATCGCTGCCATGTTGGTGGACAAAAACAGTTCTCTCATTAACTCCCTTTGTTCGCCTATCAGCATTTGTACATTTTGCCATTGCTCTCTGTGTCTCTAGAGATTGGCTGCAAACTGCCTATAAGTGTAATAAGAAAAAGAAAACATTCGCCTCACACGTGCGGTATAAAGTTTGGTGCGCGTTTCCGTTCATTTGGCGTCGTGAGCAAACCAACAACCTGAGCAGACCGGCTCAAGCTTTCTAGAAAATGCCTGAGCACCGTTAGGTGAGTTTAATTTTACTCGTGTTTTATATTGTCTTCATCGCTAGTTCGGTAGTCGAGAGAAAGGTGCTCATTTGAATAGAGTGACTTGCTATAGAACAACTGTTGTCAAAATTGGCGAGTACGTTGATTAGCAAAACACCAAGCCAGCCTTTAATAGTTCTATTATTCAGAGGGCTTCCAGTTGAAAATCAGGTCACCAGAAAATATTATTTCATGCATGTTGGAAACGATTTTTGTGAGAAATTTATTTTTTGTCTCAGTAGTTCAAACCAATCGATATGTTTCAAATTTCTAGCATATGGCAATTTAAAAATGCACTCAGCAAACACCGTAACGCTGAAAAGATCCCTCGTAACACTAATGTCTGCCTTGCCTGTTGAGATGTAGCATCAATCCCTGTGAGAAAAATCACTTGGGCAATTGCTATGGAAACCACAAGATTGAGCCGTATTTGGCACTGCTCTTGCTTGAGGTTCCTTCAGGTCAAAATAAGAATTAAGCAATGCAGTTGCCAGGATTTTTTAAATGATATATTTGTATATATATATATATATATAGAGAC
>BLFK01001065.1:109270-128507 GCA_014634185.1 Astreopora myriophthalma | reverse complement strand
GGGAAGGGGGGGAGGGACATTTATTTAGTTTATAATAATCCTTGTAGTAGGTCATGTGTGTTTTAAAAGGACCCTATTCTGCTTCATTCTTGATTGGGTTTTTAGTGTTGTTGTTTGGTCCCTGTTGGTGACTTTCCAACGTTTCTGGGAATGTAAATTCTTCGACAGTCGGTCGGATAATAATAATTGCTTAATTTGATTGTTTATGCCTTTTAAAATAAGTAAATACATAAATAATTGAATGAATGAATAAACAAGTGTATAACTATTTTTTTTTTAATATCACTATTGTAATTTTATCTAGACTTTTTAATATTTGTGTATATGAAGAGAGTTATTATTTTTTTATTTTTTTTTAATTGATTGTAACGCGCCGGCGATCATTTTTTAATGTAGCCGGCGCGATAGAAATGATTAAAATTATTATTATTAGTAGTAGTAGTAGTATTATTATTATTATTAACAAATGAGTAAATTTTGCAAATGAATAGATAAATGACAGATTGTCTTACCGCCTGACTTACTGACCGAACGAACGAACGAACTTATGAAATCAATGAATGGATAAACGATAACTCAAATCGGAATTCGCCTCACATCAGCAGAAGATACGTCAAAACAGTTAAGACTTCTCCAACAAGCGATAAACCACATCCCACGTAGGTAATCACTTCCAAAGCAATCCGGTGTTCGGCTGGCACCTATTGAGTACAAAGTGGGTTGCAATGACTAAAAGGGTTACTATAAAAAGCTAATCATTATTCAGTGTCAGGACGTTTACGTATAGACTGACAACGACGCAGTGAAATACGTATATCTTGTTGTTGAAGTGTATACCAAGAAAACATTTTTGATAACGGCAGATGTTACGGATAATATTTTAAAAAGTGGGTATTTTTGATAACGTCGCAATTGTGGCTTGGTGTTGATAAACGTGGTGGCCAGATTGCGAGGGGCTCATCAACACCCCCCCCCCCCAAGGGCGACAGGATCGGCTCCTGGGGCTATAAATATCTTGAAATGGCGGATGACATATCAGGCCTCAATCATGATGTCAATACTTCATCGAGGTTACGAGTCTTCACTTAGCCTTCCGTGTCAATGGAGTAGAAACGATTTCCAAGGGGGATACGCATTTGAAATGAACTGTTAGTTCACTAACTTTTGTGGGGAAAAATAAGTAAATAAGATGACTTTGATTCTGTTGAATGGTGACACGGAGAAATAGTGCTTTTGTTGCTGGTAAAACCGGGCCTAGGGTTGAATTAGTTATCACCTAGGTTAAACTCGTTTTAACCTAACAGGTTATACCGATTTTGAACCAGTTAAACCAGTTCTTACCAAGGCTTAAACTTGTTTTAACCTTGGTAAGAACGGCTTCAACTCGAGACCCGATTTTACCCGCAACACGTTCGCTTTATGAAAAACAAAGTTAGTCAAAACGAAACGAAACAAACAACAACAACAACAACAAACAATCGAAAGTAGTGTCGCCTACATGAGCTAAATCCTAGCCAATCCTACCTTAGTTTCTCCTATTTGCATCAGAACGGCGAAGTTTGTCAGATGATTACAAGAGCATACGACTTTGGTGTCAGATTTATTTACCAATGAACATCCTTGACTTGACCAGGAGCCATTGAATCGGGTTCTAAAAAGCAGCACATAGCATTGTCAGTGTAAAGTGAAGTAAAGTAAAGAACTTTGATTTATACATGGTGATATTTGAAGCTTCAAGCTTTTGGGGCAGTATATATAATGTAACGTCAACGTTAAGAAACCCATCTAGAATGAGCCAACCGTGCAGTTCGATGGAGTTGAAATCGGTAATCGGAAATCGGTAATCGGAAATCGGTACCAGGATTTGTACCCAGAACATCGATCCTTATGCAAACAGGCCACTTCCGAGTTCATTGCAGCGTCGTTTTTCAATTGCAAAGCGAGTCTAAGTTTTAAAATTAGAGTAAGACTAATTACCATCACAATCTTCAGTATTTGATTCTGAAGACGACTTCCGCTCAGGCTGTCGAAACGTCAGTCAATGTCATCGACACCAGTCCCTTCTCATGACTAGACAAATCCGGAAGATCTTTATACTTCATCAGCTTATGACATGACTCCCGGCTTCACACCATTTACAATTGTCAGTATCAAGCAATAATACATAGCATGCAACTTAACACCAAGATCTTTGAAAAATCACACCTACTTCTCTTTAAAATCCCAGTAAACACAATGGGGCTTGTCTTCGGCCTTTGATGGCTTCAAATAAAAGTGAATACGTGAATAATGATATACATCAGGCAATATAGAATACTCAGCTATCTTAATTCAACTGTGCCCATTGTGAAAGTTATTTTTGGTCGTGAGTGTTGCAAATGATTTCATGGAATGAGGTCCAGTAACCAGGTTCAATGAAATTCTAGTAAGTGAGATTTCTTTTACAGCAAAGTAAAAGAACTTGCACAACCTTTTCTAATGTAAATAAAATGGTGATGTTTTGTTGCAGCACGCCAGTGGGCCTTGGAATGATAGAGCATGAGATAATTCGGGTGCTTAGTTCTGTCCTCTTCACTGTCTTCCTGCAGTGGATAAAAAAAGTTGCACCTTTAGTATGGACACAATGAGCTGTTCCTTGATAGCAACACAAGGTTAGTGGAAGCTAACTTGACTAGAAACCTTAATTAAGTTGGGGTGGTGCACGAAGTGGAGTGGTTCATACGTTAATTGTGAGATCCTCTATTGTAATGTGCATAACTTCAGCGTCCTTAATTGTTTGTGCACAAATGCTCTATCCCCCACATGACAAATTTCTTCGCTTGTTGCATCTTGTTGAGCTTACCATAAAATATATACTTACCCACCAAGAAGAGTATGGCTGTCATATGGTAGCACTTGAGAGTCTTTATATATAATACCAACCATTACAGCATCTGTTGGAAAAGAAACAAACGAACAAATACACAAGCGAACAAACGAACAAATAAACAAATATAAATCAGTCAACAACAACAGTCCTTCTCAAGACTTCAGTCACCCAGATGATCATTTTCAATCGAGGTATGTTACTCCTGGGTTCAAACCATTTTCTTATAAACAAATACTATTGTTCAAAGGTACTGCTTGACTTGTCCTCCCTTGTTAGACAATCAAATCAACATTTTCAATGCAAAATGCTATAATATACTCTGAATTAGTTCCTCCCTCGAGGAGAGCCAATTGAAGGAGTACTATTAGAATTTTTTATCAGAAGGCTAGTAGTTATCGATCGCTTTCCCGTCGCACAAATCTTACGCAACTGACAATCCTTTAGCAAGGTCCTAAAATCTGGAACTCTTTCCAGTATCAATAACTTGTTCGTCTAAATTTCTCACTTTTAAGAAAAAAAGATGTTGTAGTTTTTATTCAAACAAATCGTAAATTGGTGAAGACGCACATAGAAATGTTTAAACTAATGACATTCGAGGTGGCCTCTCTCTCATAAGCCTGGTGGTTTCTTTAGGTCTCCTCGCCCGAACTATATGCTGTTGTCATTTCTATACATTATAAAGGGAAAATAAATGATGATGATGATGATGATGACAATGATGATTTGTTTAAAAAAATCGACAAAGAATGTGAGAAGAATTAGAGGTTCAATACTTAATATGAGGAGAAATTAATTCGATGTGAAGTTATTACAGCGTTGGTTTTATTTGAGGGGATCGATATTTTTGAATGTTTTGTTAAGTATGTAATGCTCTTGGTGAGAATTTGATGTTTTGATTCATGGCATCTAATCAATCACGAAAAGATATTTAGACTGACTTGTGTTCAATACAAATAATTGCTTTCTTTGTACCTTTGTTCGCGAAGAGCTTTGCTGGCAAAATAATCTCTGTATCTCCACCCGAAGATGGCAGGGTCTTATCGTCATCTTGGGGGAAAATAACGTCTTCCGTTTGACCAGTGGAGATTTTCCGGACCGTCATCACTTGTTCGCACCCAAGCAATAAAGAAATGAACAAACAGAAGCAAACATATAAACATATATGTGAAGATGAGAGTGGCTTGTTAAGAGTAGCCGGTTTTAAGGAAAGAGACGATCCAATATAAGTTCTTGGTAAATATTCGTACAATTAACTTACTGATGTCGGCGATACAATATTACATACAAAGAGAGCCAGGGAACGAACTCTTAAGTAGAACCAAAAATAATAAGCCCAGATTACTTCCCTAGTGTGTCTGAAAATATATTTCCTCGGCCGCTACAAAAGAGGTTAAACAATTAACTGTTCTCATGACGTAAACTAGAAATGACTGGAACTGGAGATGTTGCTGCTCCCGCACGTGAAAGAGATATTGTAACCGTTGTTACTTACCAAAGTGTTTCCTGTCGGTTGTTCTTTTGGAATTTGACACACTGCTTGAGTTAAGATGTTCCATTGCATACCGTGCAGCAAAGGTCTCTAGTTGTTGTGCCGCTGACAACAAATTGGCTTCTGATTTTTTATGCGGAAGCTCGGTAATCCTCGTTAGCAAAGCTGAAGTTTCATTCATCGCAACCTCGAATGTAACAATGGATGCCAATATGTAAGCCTCGTCTAAACGATTTGTGTTATGTTGACTTAGAAGCAGGAGTATTATAGTTTTGTTTTGTTTTGTTTTGTTTTGTTTTTAAGCTAAAGTTGCGGCGTAGCGTGAATCTATGTTTAGCGCCGAAATAATGACTGAAAAGACCCAGTTCAGACGACGTACGTACTTCTCGTGAGCCGAATCGAAGTCAGTGTTTTAATACCATGTGAAGTATGGCGTCTATATCAATTCTGAACTGCTAACCTGATTTAGGTCGGCTTAACAATTAATCCCGCCTAGCTCAACCGAGAAGAACGGCGGTTGACCGTCCTTGATTCAGACGCCCTACCTCACATGAGCCGAATGAAATGCATAATTATTATTGTATGTGTCTTGAAATCTCACAATATTTATTTGGGGAAACACAACAAAAACCTACAAAAATCCACCATAAGGCTGGAAGCACATTGCGCCACTGCGCACGAACCGAGCGTTACCAAGCAACATGAAATATAAATGTTACCGCTGAATATCATGGCAGTATGTTTGCAGTAGTTTAGCCGAGGTTAATTAATTTAGGTCAACCTAAATTCCTATTCGATTCTTTTCATCGATTCGGTTCATCATCGTCAAGAATACGCTGTTGTATCTTGGGGATGGAATCTTTCGACCAATCCACCCCACTGTTAGAAGGATTTTTTCTTGGGGGGAGGGGGGGAGGATACACGTACGTGTAAGAGCCTAGCATGACGCTTTGGCATAAATTGTCCACTGCAGGAGTTCATTTTCTTGACGATTTCGTCAAGAGGTAAAAAATGTTTGTTACCTGTAGCGAATCTTTATCACGAACGTTAAGCTTTCTCAGCTTAGTAACATATCGCTGAATCTATTAAAAAGCAAAGCAATCAGAACCTTTAGTGTGTTAAGTGCTACCACGGCAACGTAATGTCTACAGCTATGTTGTTTTTAGAATGAGAGTATCATTCTTCATCGTAAAAAAAAAGAACGAAAACTTTCCCGGCCTTATAGTATTGTGTTTTTGAGTTACTGCAAAGTCCGTGTTGCCTTAACTCGTCTAAGTGAAGTTTTTGGATAGATCTTATGAACAACCAGTGGTAATACATTGTCCTCCACCTTTTAAGCGTTGTCAGTTTATATCGAGTAAGTTTGGCGCCATCCTACAGGAGTGTTGAACCTAATTCTAGCAAGTTATTGGACTGTCTTTCAAGAACAATACGAAACGAACAAACAAAAAAAGGTCAGTCCATATGCTTTTCAATTCCATCATGCTTGACGTAGTTGAGCAAAACTGTTTTCAGCAATGTCAAGACATGTGCCATCTGGCCAAGAGTACACTTACTCATCAGAACTTACAGTTGAAATGAAAGTAGTAAATGAATTCATACTTACCTGTTCTTCTGAAATCACTGGAGGTTCGGTTGCAATACTCGGTGTTGAAGCCGAGATGCTACAAGTCATTGTTGGTGTGACCGTTTCATGTGGTAGCAACACTTTCGTCGACAGCGTTGGTGTGTGCCATGTTAGGGCTGACGTTCCGGTTGTTGCCGATGCCGCGGTTTCTGTTGTTGTTGATTGACCTGATAACAATCACAATCATTTCATTCATTATTCCTTTCACGCATGAGCCCAACAAATTGACCTGCTCTCAACTGTGTGGCTTCATAGCTCAGTTGGTAAGAGCACTGCACCGGCATCGCAAAGGTCGTGGGTTCGAATCCCGTTGAAGTCACTTGAATTTTTCAGGTGCACATATGAGACAATTGCTTAAATTGTTCAGAAAGTGTGAGGATCACGTCTTCAATTCAGCAAGTACACAGTTACCGAAAGAGAGCAACAATATGTGGAACAGTTGTGTTTATTGTTAGTACTCGTGTTAAAGATCTTCAGGTCTACAAAAAGCCTTTTTGTGGCCGCAGAGGATCCACACTTGCCTCTCCTCTAGATAAGGAACGTTTGCTTTCATGCCCTTCCCACTTACATTGTTATTTCTTAAATCCCATTAACTTGACGCCGCCCTTAGGGATCGAACATTACAAAAGTGATTGGGATGGTAAGGTGGCTGGAGGCTCATAACTTACCTTTTTTTTTTAAATACACTTTATGTGGAAATATATTTTTATTGATGTTAATTAATTAATTAGTTCGTTGATATATTTATTTATTCTTCACTTGATTTTTTTTTGTAATTTAAGGGCAAAGAAAAAAATCCAGCTTTTTGCAATGCCTCCAATTTCAGAACAAGTGCTGTTAATTAATCCCCTGCTTGAGTATTGAATAGCTCTGCACGATTGGCTACGTTTTATTTGTTTTGCGAAGGGATCGCATCCAATTAACCAGCTGACAGTTCCTGTATGTTTTACGACATTGCGGTACCTTGAAAGTCTCCACAAATATAATGATAGCTTGTGTTGCAAATCTCCATTTCCAGATAAAAGTCCTTACTGACCAGAACACAAAAAGTAATGTTTGGTTGCTTCCTCGATTTGTATTCATCCTTGTCAGATAATATCTTTCGAATATCAGCATCGTCATGAATGTGTTCCCCATTGCTCCACTTCCATCTACCATCCCTAGAAAACGAACAACAAAAACAAACAAACCAAAACAAAACAAAAAGGAAAAGCAAATCGTGAAAGTGGTCTTAAAAAGTTCAAGCTTTCACTAGGGTTATTGAATTCTCAGTCGTCGAGGGAGAGAGTGGAACTTCACAGTGGGCAACGAAAAGGAAGAGGCCATAACAAAAGACACTGAATAGGTAGCACGCAGCTCTCCATAGCCTATAATTTCATTGGATCAGTACAGAACCCAGCTTCATTGGCTTTTGGTCGTGCATGGTTTCTATCGGGTTCGAGTACCGTTCAAGCCTAGATTTTTTTTAGTCTTCGTTGCAACTGCTTAAGTTGCTCACTTACTCTGATGATCACACTCTCATCATAACATTCATATACACAGTTCAAATATATTTATATTTCATTCATCTCTATCGTTTCTTCTGTTGGGTGTGTTTTTTTTGTTTGTTTTTTTGCGTCTGTTGTTTCTTTGAATCAATCTCGAGAGCCCTTATAATAAAGTCGTAGTGGGAAAAAAACTTGTTATTTTGAACGAAGAACTTAAGTTACTGTTGGGATGTAATTATCCGGGATGAATTCCATATGCTTTTTTTGTTCCTTGATGCCCTCCTGACTTCCAGTTGTTTACAATTTAATGATAAACTGGAATTATTTTACAGGTGTTTCACAATTCCGCACTACTTTTTATCACAACACGTAACACATTCTTAGAAGTGTGCTTAAATAGGCTATTTCCGAGCGAGTCTAAGTGCGAAATTGTTACGACAGTAATGGAATTTACTTTGCATGTGAATGAAAACTTATTTTCATAAGGAGACTTCGCACTTGGACTTGCTTTTTGAAAGAGCCTGACTTTAACTCGGAAGTGGCGTATTAAGAGGACTTTAGGAGGCCCGGAGAGGAGGAGTTTGATGTAATTTATCAAACACGAAAAGAGTTTTTCATCAGATATCCTAACACCGAGAAGCGAGTTGAAAAACGAGGCCTAAGGCCGAGTTTTTTAACTGAATTCGACTTGTTTGGATAGAGGATGAAACACTCTTTTGAGTGTGTGATATTGATTCTCAAAGGAATCAGCATTTACAAATTTGAGTTTCACGTTTCCAAAATTTTATGCTAATTAAGATCACGTATTCAGACTTCCTTCACGGCAGGGATTTCTCTTGTTTTGGGCTTACTAATTGCTAATGATTCGAGAAAGAGTTATGGAAGCTAGGAGACCGATAGCGACGCAATTATGGGCCTAATTTTTTTTTTAAGAAAAACTGAATGATTTAAGGACTTCTGGACACTTCTTCAAAAGCTGGTACATACCAAACAGATCTCTATGCTCGATTTATGCATCAGTCAATTGAAACCCCGCCCGACCCCCGGGACATAGCGGGGATTTAACGCTTCCATAGCCGGGATTTAACGCACTTTTAACGGCGCGTTGGCTCCGGTGTGGGCGGTGGAGTTAACAAAATGCCATTGAAACCAGGACCGTGGGGCGGTGATTTAACAGCACGCAATTACCTAAAGCGGGGGCGACAGCGGGCACTTAACATGGAGGACTAAACAGCAAAGCCTTCAATCTGTTGAAACAATCTAATACGGTAAATCTGTCATCTCAGGACTGAAATGAGTGAAATTCACCTCTGTTTTCATATGTGTGTAAATAAAGATCATAGTAACCAAGATAGTAACCACCTATTCTCTGCAAACTATAGGTTATTGCATGGAGGTAGCTTTGGTGTCAAGTCAGCTTTCGTTCAGAACAACTCCAATTGATAGACATTTTGTTAGGGAAAGTTGCCTACCCACTTTGTTTGAATAGGTTTTAACAGATTTAATCGTAATGGAAATATTTTTGAAGGAGTGTATTTTTGAAGGAGTGTATTTTAACGGATTGAATCGTAATGATAATATTTTTGAAGGAGTGTATTCACATTTACAGGGAAAGTTGCCTACCTACTTTGTTAAAGTTGTAACAGAACCATAATGAGAATATTTTTGATGGAGAAGGTACAGTCGAACCTCTTCTTACGGACACCTCTCTAATACGGACACCTCTCTATAACGGACATTCCCCTTTGTCCCGAAAAAATTCTCACCCGTTTTCTAAAAAAAAAAACCTGCATAATACGGACCCTCTCTAATAAGGACAACGGACACTAAATCTCTGCCCCAGAGAACAAAGTCATATAAACTTAACCTCTTTATTACGGACACTCTGGTGATCCGGTGTTGACATATAGTTGACATAGAGTGTGCACGAGTTTGTGATTAGGCAAGCATGAACGTTTTATTCACTGACCTTCAACTGGAGCAGTTTGAAAATTGTACTTTTATTAGTACCTTTTTAGGTGCTGAAGCATTGCGTTATACGTAGTTCCTTTGGCTTCAAATAACTGATTCGTATAAAGTATTTACTTTACGGACAGCTGGATTCTCTGTTAGGTCTTAACATTCTTCACTCATTCTCAATCGACTAAACTGCATTTTTAACACCGCAGTAAACTCAACTAAAGGAAAACAAAATGAAACGAAATGTGGACGTTCTACATCTCCATAGCGATTTTACATGTTGCTGTTCTTTCACAACAACCTTTTTGAACAGATGCTTATGGGAATATAACAGTTAAAAAAGAAACAGTTGTAACCAACCAATGTCCGGGAGAGTCTCTGAAGGCACCAAACATTTTCTAACTTTTAACACTAGTTCATTAGGAGCTATTGCTCTTTTTGAATAACTTGTTAGTTCTTTTGTCCATCCCCTGTCCAACCAGACACGTTAATGTCATTGTATACGCGAAATTATTGTCCTCGTTTGTTCGCGCGGAATTCAAACAATAAAACAAAACAAAATAGGTCTGAAAAAGCGACAGCGTTTTAAAGTTTTACCGGAAAATGCCTGGTTCCTTTTGCTGTTTTGTCATGCTTAGCAAATGCACATGCGCCAACTCCGTGTGTTACAAATTAGTACCAAAAAATATCCTTACCATATGGAAGACATGACAACTATAGTCGCAAATATATATCGCTCGAAATCATAGTATAAAGCAGAAGGAGTTGAGCTGCGAGTACGTAAGGGATCTGTCACATATGGTCTAGGGGCCGACATTTCTCTCCCTCACTGCCTATCGGGGATAGGTATCAGAAAGTGGCAAGTATAAGCGATCCGCGGGCCGAAATCTCGGGGAGACTCGTCAGGTACACCGCTCAGGCTTAAATGTCCAGAGGTACCGCTACCGCTTCTGTATGTTTTTCTTTAGGTATTTAGCATGCTCATGCGCAGCTGCCCTTGTGTACCAATATGTCACGTGGGAGTAAATTAATATGTGCCTTCAAATCAAGATTACTTCCAGTCCGTGGAAGATCTATTGTTGATAAGAAGAAAGAGGAGAAGAATAAGTCGTAATTAGGGTCTCTCCGTTGGGAGGACCACAAGTACTTAATATTCCAGTTAGCAGTGATAGTTTTTGACAACATAACAAGTTCGCATTTTGTTTCTGTTCGTTCGTTCGTCGTATCATTGTGTAACTCCGTTAGTTGGTTGATGACAAAGAATTGGCTATCGCAGTTCTTTGTTTCCTGCTGAAGAGGTACGATTAGAACCAATTAACAGCCATGACCGCTGCAAGTTTAGACAATAAAAGATTGTGATGTACTGCGTCGAACGCTTTCGACAAGAGCTCGTCACGTCAGCTGGTTCGTTTGTTGCCATGTTTAGTTTAACTTTTTGCGGAAGTTCTCCCCAGTTTTATATAAATACAAACTCCTGAAGTCACTCGCGTGAATTTTTTTTTCCGCGAGGCATTTCCTTGCTGACGTCATCAGCGTGCATCCTGCGAATTTACTTGCTATGTTATAATTATTGTTATTTGAGCTGCGATGTTAGCGACTATAGGGACTTTAGCATCTACTACGACGACGTCCACGGAAAGGTCAGTTAAAACTGCTAGTTTATGGTTTCCAAATATTTTCGTGATTAATCCAGTTTGCTGAATTGGAATGAATTGGAATGATGGAAACGTCAGTTAAAACTCCCAGTTTACGGTTTCCAAATATTTTTGTGAATAATCCAGTTTGCTGAATTGGAATGAACGGTGTTCAAACTAAGAAAGATCAAAGTGCTCTGTGAGCAAACTCGTGAATTGAACACGTGAATTAAATTATTTTTCATTTGGATTATGTCTGTAATTTTTGGTATGCTGACTGTTCATATAACTGTCGCACTCACATGTTTGCCGTGTTAAACATACATTTGATAGTACCAAAATTCTTGGACCTACAATGTTGGGAGTTGTTGCGGCCGTCTGCACGCAGCCTTATATAAGCAGGAAATAGAACGTTTCTACTGCTGAAAATATCTTGTTTCTTGAGCACGTGAATGAGTGTATGGGTCCTTTCGGGTGGAGAGGCCTTTTAACCGACTGACAAATACCATAATATTCTGCGATGTGC
Source organism: Astreopora myriophthalma (assembly GCA_014634185.1). NCBI lineage: Eukaryota > Metazoa > Cnidaria > Anthozoa > Scleractinia > Acroporidae > Astreopora > Astreopora myriophthalma. The sequence continues at coordinate 116,916 of BLFK01001065.1, read as the reverse complement.
AAGTTAAGGAACGCGCTCAACTGCCCACGCCAGAAACTTTAGAGAGGCTGGTGCGCGTGATCAAGTTGTTTGGGTAGACGGCAAGTGCATGTTCACATTCATCTTTGTTCACATTCGATACCTTTTTAGGTAAAGCATTGCGTTGTACGTAGTTCCTTTGGTTTCAAATAAGTGATTCGTATAAAGTATGTACTTTACGGACAGCTGGATTCTCTGTTATGTCTAACCATTCTTCCAGACGTTCAAGTAGTTTGTCCGGTCCAGTGAATATGTATCGGCATGGAACTTTTTTTACTGCACAGGGTTAATCCCATTTATCTGACGAGCTATGCAAGGTGATTTCAAAAGCCCAGTCGCTGTATATTAAACAACGACTCGCGAAAGCCGTCCAGAAGAACATTACAGACTATTCTAAAGGTTGAATGATTAGAATGAATACAGGACATAAAAAAATTACTCCAGTTACTGTTGCTGCACTTGTTAACTACGGAAAGACGTTTTTCAGAACTGTACTTTTATTATTACCTTTTTAGGTGAAGCATTGCGTTGTACGTAGTTCCTTTAATTTCAAATAACCGATTCGTATATGGTATGTACTGTAACTGAGATGTACAAATCATTGTGTCTGAATACCGTATATTAGTCAGTTTACATACACTGGGCCTATTTTTCGTTACTGAACACTTAAAACTGTCAGTGGAGTCTTAAAAATGATGCAATCTTGGTGACCTCTATAATACGGACAGCTCTCCAATGCGGACACTTTGGTCTGTCCCTTTAGTGTTCGCATTGGAGAGGTTCAACTGTATATAGTTTTAGGGGAAGTTGCCTATCTACTTTTGTTTAAGTTTTAAGTGATTTAATCATGATGAGAATACCTTTGAAGGACAAGATAATTACATATTTGTATAATTAAGTTTAAGTTGATCAAAGTTTATACGGAGTGAATTATTGTTGAGGATATTTGGAATAAAAGCATTTAGAAGCGTTTTCATCACTACTAATTTGAAATTTATTTTACATAAATAGCTTATTTTAAATCCACCTTATTGTACGAAGCGTTTGAGATATCAGCTCAGTTATCTATAGTGTAACCTATAAAGGGTGGGTCGTTAGCGACGTTTTGGTGTCGTTTCCCGGTGGAAGACAGGTCTTTTTATGTGCTGAACCTGTTGTGTTTGACGTTAAAACACACGCCGTTTGCATTCATGTAATACCAAGATCCATATAATTCTGAAGTAGTTTTGGGGATGACCCACTCGCTATATCCGACACAATGGCGATTTCACATGAACTCTGGCTTATCAAAATGAAAGTGGATTTCTGCAGCAAATTTGACATATTGAAGGCCAGTTTTCGGCGCAAATGGAGATTGCAGCTTATTAAAGAAGCTGCAGTTTTTAATAAAAGAACGAAAAACAGTTAATGTTTGACATTTACAACGAGTAGACCAACGATCTCGATTTGAGTTGAGTTTCTTCACTTGGTTCGGATGTCCCCGCTATGCGGGTCTTTTAACAGAAGTCTTGGCCCTGGGGGCGGGGTAATAAGCAGCTTTTTAACACTTGGTAAATGTTAAATTCCCCGGGGGTCGGAAGGCCGGGGTTTCAATTGACTGGAGCATTACCTTATTTGCAGGTCCATCCAGTAATTCTCTCTTGTGACATTTACGGAAATGTTTTTTGCATGGTTTAATTGAGCTCTCGAGGTAATTCTTGCAAGGTTCCTGAAGTTAGATGTGTTGCAGTTTGATAGTGCCTCCCAGAAAGTCCTTTTGTCATGTCGAGGTTCGTAGCCATAACGATCAGGATTGGAGTGATTGCCTGTGAATAGCGACAGAAAAAAAGATACCTGACGATTCACAGAGGTTTTAAAGTAAAGAATTTGAAGCAAGAATTCTCCGAAACTAGAGACATTTAATTGTAGCTATAGCGTTTCCCCCCACTCCTAACTTTTCCAGTTGGTATGTTCCGTTCTTTTAGGTCAGAAAACAACACTTGAATACATCCAGTTTGTTAAGGTTGTCAAACAACAAGGTGTTCTTTTCATTGATAGTAATTCCGTTCCTTGCAACTTCGTTGTCAGCTGTCTGAGCCCCTCCCGGGGGTTTTGTTCCCAGGGGAACAGGGGAACAAAGACAAAATGTCTCAGGGAACAAGGGAACACAAACCATTTTAGGGACCTAAAAGCTGGGAAAAAGTTCGGAATTAATTTCGGGAACAAGGGAACAACAAGACCTCCCTCCCTCACCCCTCCCCCCCCCCCCAATTCCTCCTGGGAGGGTCTCCGGTCTAAATCGACTGCGACCATTTCTGAGATTTTTCTCTCCTGTCACACATAGCTGTAAGGCTAGAATGTGTTTTATGGAGATGTTTCCTGATTTTTCTTTAGTGTGACGTGAAGTCTAGTCTTCGAGTACGATGCTTAGTGCATGGTGTATTTCTGAAGGACGATCTTATTCATTTCCAAAGCAGACAAGGAAATTATTAAGATAATTTCAAGATTCAGAGAAAGTTTTTTCCTGTTCAACGTGAACCTTGTGGAAGAGAGAAACGATCTAAAGCCAAAAAACTTCCAATCGTCTGAAAATTTCGTGGGAATAATTAGAACAGATAGCAGTCTTCATAAACAGTTTTTTGAAAGCATAGCTTTATTGAGTAAACACAGTCTTTTCCCACCGCCAAAGTTTGCACTGGGTTTTAAAAAGGGCTACCCGGCAAATCTTCGAAAGTTTTATCCTGCTTTGAAAGTTAAATCCTGGTAAACGTTTCTCTTCACCCCGACAAAAAGTTTCGTAAGGGAAAAAAGTATATTTTAAATAATGGATGGAAGTAAAACAAAAAATAGTGGTCTCAAATTTCTGCATGTCAACGACATAATGTACCTTCGTCCAAAGAGAAACAAACAGAACGTCTTGTGAGAAATAACTAACCAGCGAATCTGATTATATAGCAGTTCTAAGAAATACTAATGATCATTACCAGTGGAATTGCTTGATGAAGCTACCAGGACAACTAATATAAGTAGGTTCAACTTGTATAGGGTCTTCATTTCTGCAATATAATAATTCGAGATTTTATGTAGTAGTTATTGTGGATGAAAATGGCTGTGCAATGGAGTATGACTGAATGAAATGTCTTACCTCGCGGCCAGATCATTAATTTAGCTACTACAAAGTTTGGCACCGATAGGAAATACCGCCAAAATTAAGTAAAATTGTCATGTCATGGGATGGTAAAAAAAAGCTGTTCCCGTAATGGCGAAAGTTTAGACCAATTGTCATTTATCCAAAGAAAACAATTATAGGCCTGTAGTAAGATTGAGAGGAAATTATAAGTACTAGAATTCTTCAATCGCAATATTGACTCCTGTCACTTCGACGTTTGTTTTCGTCAATCTTCCGCAGTTTTGTTTGTCTTGTATTCAGGCGACTTTAATTGAATTTGTTTAACACCTGTTTTTAACTTTTTTTAGTAAGCCACATATTGATAACATTTCCAGTTTTGTTCAAACAGCAATCCAACGGTAAATGATATGAAATTTTCCCCGGAAGCTGTAATGGGTACACTTTTGATGCGAACCAAATGGAATAACTTCAAACTAACCGGCCTAAACCAGAACCCTAACCCTAAACCGCGTACAAACTTGTGGGAAATTTCTTCCCTTTTTATACATAACATTTTGAATTGTCAGGAATCCCGGTTAAAATAAGGGAAATAAAGAAAGCTTATCAGGATACCCATTTCTCTCTAAGTTTACTGAAATCGAAATCATTTGAAAATGTAAAACAGTTTGCAGTTCAATCTTCGACGAGATTGCTGCTTTGTGTTTATAAACTGTTTTTAAGCTCAAAAGGGTGCAACAAAAATGCTTGTTACCCTTTCTTTTGTCCACAAAGGACATTATGGTTTAATTAGTCGAATATTCGGGGTATGCAATGGTCCAAACCCACACAGATTGTGTGCCTCAAACCATCGTGGTCAAGTGTTTCTTCCCGTGTCACTTCTAGCACGACGAATTCGCAAATTGTTCTGGATAATGCAGTTTACTTGCGTAAAGATATAGTGAAGGTTTCATGCATTAAAATAGCTGCAAATAAACCAGTTAAAATGTTTATGTACTGCAAGAAAGGATTCGTTTTTTTGTTGTTGTTTGTTTTGTTGTGTGTGTGTGTGTTTTTTTTTGCTGGAAGGGGAAGAATTTTTGATGAGGGTAATTTTGACGTTTACAGATAGCGTTGTGTGGAGCTTAGCTTTTTAAATTGCTTTCTTTAACCTGAGAATCTATTCTTTTTCTTTTTTTTTTTCCTTTGTTTTTTCAACCTGTATTATATGTTATCTCATCTCGTTTATGCTTTTCACTGGGACAGAAAAATACAGACATTGTGATTCAAATCTCTTAACAAATCTCTCTTTTCTGTGGTCCTAGAGTGGTGCTTTGCGTCATTGCCTTTTTTCGTAGTTTTGTTGTTTTGGGTAAACTTGAATAAAAATAAAACGTGCTGCGAATAAAGTTAACAAGTGATCTTTTTTTTTTCTTCTCAAAGAAAAAAAAACAAATACACATATTGATTGTTTGCAGTGAAAAGTGCATGATTTGGCAGCTAATAAAATTTTCAATGACGCCTTTTCTATTCGCTGACGTACAAAGCAGGTGTTTTAGGATTTTAATTTACAGCATAGACTTGCTGGGGTTGGGGTAATGAAACACTAAGTTCAAGACTACATCCAAGCATGGTTCAGGTTGCACGCCACTTGCATGCAACCTAAAGAACTGAGTATGACTGATGAAGGACTGAGTAATAGTCAGAGTAAGGGAAATCATCTGACCGAAATCACAACAGCTCAACAAGTTTGTTGTTGCAATTTGTTTACTGAAAAGCTTGCATCCTCGATACCGCGGACAGGATAACATGCATTTGGCTAATCATTATTTAGTTATTTGTTTATTTACTCATTTATTATTATTATTATTATTATTATTATTGTTATTATTTTATTTTGCATTATGTCTCACGTGTTCATCGAAAGTTTCCCGCGCAGCTTATAAGTAAAAAAATAACTGAACTTCTTACTGGCTGAATACTACTGTCGCTGTTACATGACATCTTCTTGCCGGAAGGATCGATTCATTGCAAGATAAATCAGCTAAAAGTGCTGACCAAAATAGAAGTATGAACACACAGGAAACAGGAAAGAAGATAGAAGCGTGTTTCTATAGCAACAAACCGAGCGGCAATCCAAAACAGAATAATGCGAGGACCACAACAAACAACTAATTGGTGACTCTTAATTCTTAAACTGTGATGGGGCCCGGTGCGTGCGTGAAGTGGAGGCTTGGAGTGATATCGGGATTGTACTGGCAATTGTCCTGGGGTACTTTACAGTCCCATACAAGGGAGATGATGACTGGAATTAACAAGAATACGGCGACTACTTCAACGTAGCTTACAATGGCACCAGTAAAGATAAGATGAATCAAGTGACAAAGAGCTTAGCCTGGAAGAAAATCATAATTTCGAAATTCTGCATTTTTATGAATAGCTCGGCCATGGCATGGCTCAGGAACAGATTTCAATTATTTTTTTCTGATGCGCGGGGACCTTTAGGCCATTTTACAAGAGCCTCACTTTACGACTTAAAGGTGTCATTCCCACATAGCAACTCTGGGAAAGGCACACTGGGCTATAGTGCTACTAAACTTTTCAATGATCTTAGTTCTAACCTAAAAGAGTTCTCTACTCCTTCCTCTCTGCTGACATCTAAGTCTTTTCTCTCCTCTATTAAGTCTAAATTACGAAATCTGTTTCTTTCACGCCTATCCTCTGCTGAGCACTTGGAGGATATGATCTACTGTGCTCGAATCGTCGCTATTCTCTCCATTGTTACTGTTTTTCATGGTGCCGACCACAACCCGTATTAAGTCCTTTATTTATATTTTACTCTCTTCCATCGATTTATATATTTATAATTTTATTATGTATTTATAGCTTACTCTACGTTAGGTATATATTTGTATGCTTTTGTCTTTTAAATTCGTTTTTTTGAGGGCCGTAAGTTAGAAAACTGTAGTAGGTTATTGCAACTCCCTCTTTAAATGAAGTTATTGTTGTTGCTGGCACGAAATGATCTGTGAAGATATCTGCCTTATTAAATTTAAACAAGCTTGCTTGGGACCGTACAAGCTCGGTTAATAAGAGATTTATTGCACAATTATCGGAAAGCGTACAGCATAAAATAGACCCGATTTGGACTGAGAGGCTACAGTGTGTACTTGTTACGGTCGATCGATAAAATATATTTTACGGTAACAAAAACGGTTTATTTCTCCGTGTTTATTATATATATATATATATATTCATTTTTTATTATTTTTTGTTTACGTGTTAACCATTACAGTGCCGGTGACGTTTCCACTAGCTTTTAAAACACAAGATCATTCGGGACAATACCCGGACAATACTTAGAAAGTATTGGGCCGGCAACAGAGCGATCTGATTGGCTGATTTTGGTTATAGGGCCTCGTATGATAAGACCCTGTATTTGATTGGCCTGAGAATGTACCTGATTTAAGCCGTGCCGTGAATGGAACCGTTGAGATGGCTGGGGAAAGACCCAATGATTTATTTTCCTCAAGATGAGAACCACAGCTGTGAAAGTCTTTTTTTGCCATTGAAGACAAAGAACTGTAACAGCATTGATTTAGAACCGTTTACAAATGAACGTCGAAAGTAATTATGTCAAAGTAATTATGTCGAAGTAATTATGCGATTGCTTTGGTTTTGGTTTTTACTTGCTCTGTGATTGGATTAAAGGACTTGTGCGAACTTTTCAACCAATCAGATGCAAACCTAAAACCAATTGCGACTTACTCTCCTTTTCCCGCGCTTTAGGCCGGCTGCATTTTCCCGCTTTGCGTTCTCATTGGCTCGTAAAACCAAGTCCTAATTATAAATTACTCCAGTTTGTGGTTGGCTAAAGGGACCGGTGCATTTCTTTTGGGAATTGTGCAGTTTGTTTGTTTAAAATCAAATTGTAGACATGTCAGACAGAAACAATTACGCCTGTCAAGTTTTGCACCGCATTACGTTTCATTACTCGAGTTATACAACAGCCTTTTACTGGGGATCATTTTCGTTCGGAGTTCAATAGACGCGTAGTGATTCTTGATTGTGAGAATTTAGTGAGAAAACTTGGATTAAATGGGAGAAATCAGGATAACTGCATTCCATTGTTACTCTATTCCGAAATTTTCTTCAGAACGTGATTGGCTCTGTGGTTAATTTGGTTTCTGTCTTACGATAGTCCATTGAAAATCACTCTGTAGAAGATGCTTTGTTCATAATTGGTCGTTTCTGTAAACCGAAACGCACACCATCACGTTCCCTGTAAGAGTTCTGACTTGAACAATGAGGCTGATAGGGCTCCTGTGACAATTTGCTCTTTTGTTCTGGGAGGCATTTATGGCAACTCCTTGTTTGCAAGAGATACCGTTTTATTTGTTGGTTGTGATTTGCATGCCACACATTTTAGAGGCCCTAAAATGTTTATTCAGTTTCTTTGCTTAAGGGGGTTTCCACCCTAGGAAATGTATGGAAACCTCAGGGTTTTTTATTTGGTAAGAGGGAGTTTTTTTTTGGGGGGGGG
>BLFK01001065.1:96464-109260 GCA_014634185.1 Astreopora myriophthalma | reverse complement strand
GTCTCTTAAGATTCTTATTTCTCCAAGGGTTTCGACGGGGGACTGGGTACATTATGCGCGTATATTGCCACAATGCAGCCGGTCACGTGGCTATACTTAACTCATTTGAATTCACTTTGTGGTCGGCAGAATTGTCTGTGGAATTACCTCTGAAATGTGGCAAATTTGCCCTAAGTAACTATGTTTTGGGTCATTTGCTGGTGCCTGAGCTTATCATCAAGGGCGGAGAAGGCTTAAGCCATGCCAGTTTCGAAGAACTGCTTATTGGCACTGTGAATGTAACTGATTTTGGTCAAATTCTCGTTTCGAGCTACTCATAGTTGGTTGCTCATGCACAAGGGCCCTAAAAGCAAATGAGCATTGTGTCACCTGGCTTCAACCAGCATTTGTGGAAGTATCATTGAAAGTTGAAGGTGCGTGGACAACTGCTGGTGCAGGATTGCAGCTTAGTCAGAGACTTGTAAGAAAATTGTAAATTGTTTGAGAAAAGCTTTCCTTTTCAAAGATATGGGGAACTTCCCCCTGATGCAATGGGGTCCGATTCTTGCTGTTTGGCTGCTTGGTTAGTCCTGCTGATAAAAAGGGAGCCGCTTGAGCTCTTGTTTGCCTCCCCCACCCCTCCAACTCTCTCTGTAATTTGGAAGCAGAAGAGGTGTTTTGCAATATTTACCCTCTGAATAAAAGCTTCAGTTCAAGAAAGATTTGTTCAGACTTCTTGTTTGGGAGGTACGATTTTCATGTAATTATTGCAGTGGTTTGGAGTTAAGATGTCAATTTTACACAATTTCTATTCTATTACTTTGCTGGAGAAGTACTTTTATTCACTGATCCATAGCAAACATTTTTGGACTGGAATTGTTGGAAAGGATAGCAAAACCTGACCACAGGAATTTTTTCTTGACCCTATGCAAGTTTGAACTTTGAAACTGGCGTGGAATTTGTAGATGGCAGAGACTTTTTTTTCCTTTCTTTTACCTTTACCAGCTTTTGGGGGCTCAAATTTAAGGAATACAAACCTCCTAGATAATGAACCGGAGTAAAGCTAATCTGCTGAATAGTTCTTGCATAGCTAGCAGGCAGAAGATTGACGGTAGGTATAGGCAAAAGGGGAAGAGTGAAAATTTGAAGAAGTTCCTCTCTGAATACAACCAGAGGCAGTCAACCAGTTTAGGTTCATAACATAGATCATTATAAACACAATTGGTTAGTGGCTGAGTGGTTTCTGCTCACTTATGTTACCAAGGAAACACTTTTAAAAATATCTTACAAAAGCCTGATCTGTTCTCAGTGGCGGAGTGTTTTTTGGTCGCTTATGGTACCGAGGAAGCACTTTTAAAGAGGTTTCACAAAAGCTTGATCTGTTTGCATGGCGACAAGAGACACAGACATCATTGTGTTTGTCATCATTCATGGAAACGAGTTGCATGATGGCGGTTTCTTGTGAATGAGTCTGATTTTGATGGAAAAATGGTCTAGGGTGGAAGACGCCATTGAAATGCAGTTAACCACTTGTATTTTTAGTTGTTGAGTTTAATCTCTTACCCAAAAGCCAACATATTTTGCCGTGATTTGCCCTAAATTTCGTAGATTCCTAAGTATTGCATTGCGCATCCTTCGCATGCCTTTCGCCATTAGCGCGCACGGAAAAAACTTGCAGGGATTTCTCAGTGACAGAAACCTTGATATGAAAAAGAATGGTCGTTTTGTCCTAAACGAGGTTGGTGATCTAACATTTTTTACATTTCATTTTATTATTTTGGTCATCGTCTTTATACTGTAAAATTAAGATAAATAATAATGGCAGTAAAAAAAGTTCTAAGGAGAAGAGCATTCGTAGCCATTACTTGTGGATACAAAATTACTTCCTCGAGATCGATATCACGCACTGGAGGCATATTTGTTTTTAGTGCCTTGTCAGGACGTATGTGTACATCATAAAACAAACATGAAATTGTTCCTTTTGATCTATACAATACACGCATTTTGTTATTTTACGATTTAGGACAAGGTTTTGCTTCCTGTCCCTGTCAAACGAACCGTGAACCGATAGAATAAACCCGTCCTAGATAGCACCAGTTTTGAGCAACTTTGGCCAGTTATATCTGCTAAACGAGCTTAGTGAGCTTTTTAAATTCCTTGTTTATTTATTTCTTATTATTAATTGATTAATTCATCATTAATCAGTTTTATTGTTTGTTTATTTATTTATGGGGACCAACCAGGAACAGTTTAAAGAAAATCTTATGCCAACTTCGGTTACTAGGTTATCACTGTAACGCGCCGCAAAAGAATGGAAAACTAGCAATATTTGACCCACGAACGAGCTAGTGAGAGGCCTGCGTGTGTTCCTGAGATGAAGTCACAAACTGCTTTTGTGAAAGCAGAAATGCAAAGAAGTTTGTTATGTTATCTCAGGAACAGACCATTGCCTCTCACAAGCTTGGCCGTGAGACCGGCAAATGACTGAAGGTTTTGTCAACTGACAATGTCACGTTGGCGGACCATTCAAAGTGAAATCTCGAGGAGAAAATTCAAAATATGTTTTACGTCTTTGAGATCTAACTTTTGCAATGGGAGCTATTGCCACGGTTGGCAAAAAGATGAAAATGGATTGCCCATTTTTTTGTTTTGTTTTTTCAGTTAACATTTTAGCACCTCGTTTCGAATAAATGGCCAAAAACTCCAATTCGCCCAGCAAAAATACTTCAGTGATTTGTAAAAGTAATACAATTTCGTCAGTTTGCTATAGTTTTGACCAGAAAACAGCGCAAGGTCTGAGACACTTGATTTCCCCTTTAAAACTCAATGAAAGTAACAAGGAAAAAAAGTTTATTTCAGTGCCAATTGATGCTATGCTATAGTACTAATTGTAAACACTACAAATCAAATGAAACAAACTTAAATCAGATAAAAACAAAACGTTTTTTTTTTCAGCGTTATCTCCAACGAATCAGGCTATTTTAACGTTAATAGAAGTCAGTTAATTATACACGTTTTAACTGAGATTCATCTGAGACAACCACTTACTGCACTTTAAATGTTATCCGCAAGCACTCGAAGACTAATCGAAACCTGATCCAAAGAGCTTTTCCCTGCTTTTCATGCATTTTAGTGGTTCCAATAAAATTTAAGTGTTCTCTTGCCCCTAACTGCTTTGACGTGCTGATTCCTCGAATTTAAAAGGCAAAGCAGAAAAGGAAAGTTCTCCATACGTATTCACGGGATGTACCAGTGATGTGTCCGCGAGGTATTAAAATTGCTGTTTTAGCATTTGAAGAGACTGAGTGGGTATAAATCTATGCAGAACGTGTGAAAGCATTGCTCATAACTAATTCTCGCACCCCAAAACGACTACTGAGAACTTACCGTATCACCTTTGTTCTTGGCTGTTTCCAATGCAGCGTTTGAACATACTGGCTGAAATACATCTTCAAGGGTGTACTAATGAGTTCTCAAAAAAAGCCGTCAAGAAAAAGAAGAGGAAAAAATATATATTTTGAACTTCCGAAAGTGTATTAAAAAACGAACCTTCGGGACTTTTCCGGTAAGCGGCGTTTCATTTCAGAAAGAAAAAGTAATTGAAACTTCAGAAAGTGTATTCAATAGGCGGCGTTTCATTTTGTAGTGCTTTCAAAATACCTTGTTTTTCCACCAACGGTAAATTGTTATGAGGTGTAAAATTTGCCTTTAAGTGTGTCATGCTGTAGAAAGGCGAGCTTGAAGAAGCCAATAGATTGATTGATCAGTGCTCTTCCTGCCTAAAAAAGCCTAAGCTGAAGCGTCTTATTTTGCCCGCAACGGAGATTTGACATGGGGTACATTTTAAAAGAAATGAAGAGATCTTGATCACTCAAAATTAAATACCCCTTAAGGCCTCCGGCACAGCCAAAGAGAACGATATCATTTGCCTTAGCGTTTGGCATTTTAAAGCTCTTTGTGACGTTTAACGAATGGTGAATGTAGAAGTAGGCACATTCAGACTTTTTTCTGTTTATTATTATTTCCTTCTAGCTTGCAAGAATCGTACTTTGTGAGCTCCTTGTATGTTCTTCTATGCCATTACTTTGAAATAATATAAGTATATAAGTTTCGCATTCAATTTGCTTGTTACCGTTGCCGGTGTTTTTCTTTTCTTTTTTATTATCTCTCTTTAGGATCGGATGAATATCATTCTTTCTTGTCTCCGACTGCGTTTTTCTTTCCTCCTTTTCTGCAGAAATCGTTCGCGGAACATTGAGTCGAGGATGTACAATGGCTTATTTTATATTATAGTAAGTTTCGTTTTGTGTTATTTTTTTCGGCGTTTAGTTTTTGTCATCTCTCTATACTGCGAGGAACTGTGCTTTCTTATCCCCCATTTCTTTTTTCTTTTCTCCTTCGTGACGATCTCCACTTATTTGGGGTCTGGCTTCCACGATGTCTAGAACAACGTTTCGTTCAACCTGTTCACCGGGTTTGGCCCTAGAACCATAAACGTTGGAGGCAATCTCTCCAAACGCCAAGGCGACCTCATGATTTCCTTCCTGTATCGATTGTGTTGACACTAGTCTTTTTGATCGACAAGTAATGATTCTACGGAACTCAGTTCTGAATGAACCATTCATTCCGGCGTATATGGCAGGATTGATGGTGTTCGACATGTAAAGACAGAACATGCACATGAGTTCTATATTTCTCGGCATGTGTATTATAAAGAACCGCCTTAAAATCACGATCACCCAAAATGGTACCCAGCATAACATAAACGCCAAGACCACAATGAAAAGTGATCTGCTGAGTTTAATCTCCTGCACAGATATCCGTGCCTCATTAATTTTCCTTCGCATATGGCCGATGGAGGGCAGAACCTCCATCTTGTGCTGCCGAATGGTCTTTAAGACTTTGCTGTAGGAAAAAGCTGTTGCACATGACGGTATGATGACGAAAAAAGTCAAAACTATTGAGTAGTGAATTATTTTGGCTATTTCGCCATGGTGTTTTATTGAGCATTGTGCGTATCCGGAGACAAACTCGAAGCCTTGTAACTCTGCAAGACGAGGAATTGCAATGTAGCTTGCGACAGACAACCAGACGAAAGCCAACCAGAGACGAGACTTCGTTCGCGAAAAGATCCTTTTGTAGCTTGCATTCGATCGGCAGATTCGTACGTATCTGTTCATGGCTGTTAAACTCATGGTTGCTGGGGAGACGTATATCACAAACAAACTGATGAAAGCATGGGCTTGACAAAGGCTTTCATTAAAAGGCCATTTTCCAGCAAAGAGAATTGCCTCGGAGATAGGCATTACGAAAACAGCGGAGAGTAAGTCACTAACTGCCAAAGCTATGACGTACAGATTGGTAGGCGTTCGTAGTCGAGGGTTTCTATGAACAGCCAAACAGACTAGAACATTTCCAACAAGAGAGAGAATGTTTAAAATGATTAGCGACCATCCTTCCACAACCACCAAGGTTGCACTTCTGGATTCGAGATCGCTGGCCATTTTCAGCGCTCCTTAAAGACTACTATCTGAAGAGACTGGAGTGATTTTCCCCCCAAAATGTGTGGCAAATGGATTCCGAAACCTTTTGAGACGCTGGGACAACGCCATGTCTTACGAACCATAACACTCAGCCTTGAAAAGGGAATCCTTGTCACGAGACAGTCGAAGCTCTTTGCTAGCTAGGCGCGTGCTATTAGAGATGGACTGTGCTGGACTATTCCTGATCAAATGCATCAAAAATTGTCCGGAAAGTAACTCAGAATTATCTCTGTAGCACTTTAAGTATCACGTTTCCACTGTTTGTTGTCCGATGACACATGTCAGTTTCAATGAAATTGTCTGAAATGGCGGCTTTCCTCAATTTCTTTTTTCCACGAACAGTCCTAAACAAATCATAAATCAGTTGTATTGCCAATGAAAGCCAATCCTCAGACTATTTCCACTGTTTAACATGATTTCCAAAGGTTTTCGTTTTGCTTTTGTTTTTTAGGTGACAACCTTGAACTTGTTTTTTGTTTTTCCTCCAGTTCCAAGCATTTTGTTGTTGCTTAAATCCCGTCCATTGAAAGTATAAAATGGGTACGGTTAGCTGCTTCCAGCCATTTGCGGGGGCGCGTTTGGAAGTCTTTCTAAATCTTCCGACTGGAGAGTGAAAACTTCCTTTCAAATACATTATTACTGACACGTAGCAATCATACTCAATAAAGAAGCCTCAAAGGGTTTCACTTAACTGGATTCGTACTGTTATTGCACGGAATGGCCGTTAAAGTCAAGAAACAGGAAATGAAATATTTTTTTTGTTGTTTGACGACAAGCAGCATCTACGACCCTTTCCATTTAAAAGAAAAAAAAAAGAAAGAAAAAGCTGCATTACAGAATGCGACACTTGTTTGAATAGAACTTCAGAGCCACCATTGTATGTAATTAATAGGTTCTCTCTTGATTTTTTTGATAAGGGAAAAATTGATACATTCAGGGAAACCTAAGACTGGCGTGTGTACCTATGTTATCTTGTATGTGGAATTATTTTCCTTTTTTCAAGCTACCAGAACATCTTGAGTAATCTCCGTGGTGAAGGCAAACGCAAGAAGGTTATGGAATAATTCTCTGCGCAAAGAAGACCAAAAACCGAGGCACTCAATACAATAAATGTTTTGAATGTCATTTGTCGTCATTTGGGATACGTTCAGAGTGAGGTTAACCAAAATTTTAAGAACATACTAAGAACAATCCCTTAAGCTGCGAGTCAGTTAAGGACGCCGGTTTTATTTTGCTCGTTCATTTGTTTTTGTTTTGTTTTGTTTTTACTTTTGTAATGACTATTACAAGCTTCAATAGAGGTAAAATAAATGTAAAACTGTGCGGTAGTGTGAAAGGACAATTAACAGAGATAGTTAGGAACATGCTTCTTCATTTTTTTCTTCTTTTTGTTCGCGGCATCGGATCAAGTCGTACAAGCGAGCAATCATGCACTTTGATCGGTGTCGCGGTCACGTCCGCACTGAGCTATTGAAATATATACCATTTAACTTTAAGAACATCTTGAGAAGGCTTTCAGGCTCAAATAGCAAAAACAAAAACAAAAATGTTCGAACGTTTAGGCTCACCCTCATGTCCTAAATTAGACGTTCTGATAAAAGGGGGAAGAAAAAGCGAGTGTACCTTCTGTTTCAGTTTTACTAAGGCACTATATTTTTTGGCAAGAAAGCCAAATTCTTCTCTGAATGACTGATCTGAATGTATTGGCTCGTGTAATCGTTGCCTCACTCGTTGGTCTATCCTCTTAAGGTCTAAGCATGTACCTAGAATAGCTCAGAATAGTCTAAGCAATATACCTATACATTAGAGAGTGCAGGGTACTGTTAAAATTAAAATTAATGTTTTTTTGTTTTCTTGTTGTTGTTGTTGTTTTTTTTTCATGATCGTTTCAACTAGTACCGAATTAAAAAAGAAAGTCTCTTGAATTAGCAACTCAACGTATTCGCTCTGGAAAGTAGAGTCAGATAATGATGATTAACTGTATTTAGAATTTGTATCTAATGGCAATATTCAGTTTGCAATTATAAGGTGAAATTACAAAAAAATCTTTAAAAGACTGTGAGAAATATGAATTATTGACAACTTCAGGCTGTGAACTACACGAAACTGTGCAAACAAAGCGAAATGTCAAGTGCTTGTCAAAGGCAGTATTTTCCTCAGTTTCGCATTATTTTTTAAGCCGCAATGTTTAGCCCAAAACTGACGAGTTGCGTAAAGGCTTTCGTTAGCCATCAATTGTGTAACATGTCTTCCCTTCTTCAATGTATATATTGTCAGACAAATGATGCACTGAATACGAAATAAACTCTTGTCGCCGTGGTGACGTCGTCTTGTACCCTGGGAATTGTGTCATTGTTGGCGTATTCGCTTCCTCAGACGTTTTCATTGCCCAATACTTAGCTTCAAAATGTTGTTGCTATGGTGGCATGGATTTCAATAAACATTGATCTAGTCCACCAATTTGTTCCCAGCAAAATATTTTGGAAGCTTTTCGACACTAAGAGATATCTTCAAAGTTCTAAAGGCGGTGCTGGCGTTCAAGATTTACGTTTTCATTTGTCACTAAGGAACACTCATCATCTAGTTCTTGCGTAACTTAAATTTTGACAATAGCTCCTCCTTCGGAATTGTTTACCGCGGTATCCTCACCCTCGCTTTTCTTCCAAGATTGTTGCTTTGCGGTATATTCTAAAAGTTAACCATTTTGCTGTCCATGTGCAACAGCAGGTGGTTAGTTAAGCAGCGAATGAAGATAACCACGTATGTGTGCTGAGAAGGGCAATTCATTTTTCCCCAACAAGAAGGATTTCATTTAATGCTTTGATATTTCTAGAGGTAATATTTGCAGTAAATTCATTTTGTTCTTTGCGAAAATAAACAGACAGGCAAATCGTAGAATGTGACAAAAAAAAAAGAAAAAAAAGAATGCTTTCAATTTTTAGCTAATGATTCAGATTTAAATAGAGGAAGAACCACCCGCACGAAGTTTTGCTTCGTTTTTCTGTTTAAATTTTAATAACCTTTTGTATTTCTTAAGCTGACTTAAGACATTTGAATTCTGCCCTCAGGACGGTTTTCGCCAGTCTTAATGCACTGGCAAATTACAATTGTGAAAGTTTATTTTTGCCTACGGAAATAAACGCCAAAGGCTTATGATGTGATTGGAATCTCTAAATTGCATTTAGTGATATAAGATATTCAAGTTTCAGTTGTTATTTCTAAGGAGAAGAAAAGGCTGACAAAGATGAAATATAACAAAAGAAAAAAAGAAGATAATATTCTTTTGTCTTAATACCAGAGTCAAGTTGATGGACTTTTATATTTGTAAACAAATTATAATGGTAAAGTTGTGTTCTTTCAAAAGAGAGATGTTAAGAAACATTGGAAAAATTTTTGGTTTGAGTTTCCAATTGACTTTAAACACGATCGTTATACTTTATTTAAACAAGCCGACTTTTAGAAATGAGAGTTACTATGCCACTATTGCAGTTATTGTGCCACTTAGATGTATGCAAACACAATACCGCATTTAGACGTTGATTTTTTGTTTTTAACCTGATCCCAGGTTTTTTCATTATTATATCATGTACCTTGAAAGTACCAGTTGCTCATGTAATGACGGCAAGTTTCAATCGTTTTGTGTTTTCCACGATCAAGTTAAATGCCAATCTGTTTTACTGGCGTTCAATTACCACCGGCGTTCTTGGTTTTTGCCCCTTGGGGCGCAAATTCGTATAATTTGCCACCTGCAAAAAAGTGGAGTCTGCCTTTCGCTGGCACTTTGCATCCCTGACTAGGAGGGAAAATAAAAGGCATGACATTCCACCTGCCCGGAGTTAAGTACATCCTTTTAGGATTTATACCAGTCGAATCGAACTTTCAAGATTGTTTGTATATCTGAGGGATATTCGAGGTGAAAACATCGATCTGTTCGGCTCAGTGGCGATTGAAAGAAGTCGGGAATGTTTCGGACAAAACCTTAATTCTCAGGATCAGTTTATTCAAAATGAAACTGTGAATGAAGTAATTGGGATTGGAAACTAGGATGCACTCAAACCTCCTAACTCATTAATAATACATTGAGGAAACAGGACTCAAGATTTGCTGACACGAGTTGAAGGAAAATTAAATTGACAGACAACTTTGTCGCATGTTTATTCACTTGGCCATTGGAGACAAACCTCCGAAGACATTGCCTCCGAATTGTGGAGAGGAAGGCTACAATGGCAAGTGATTTGAGCTCTCGAAGTCCAGCACTAATAACTGTCGAAGTTGGTTCACTTGTTGTTCTGAATGTGTTTTCCTTAACAGGCAATACGTTGGTTTGTATCTCTGTCTACAGGAACACAAGACTGCGGACAACGACAAACCTCTACATCATTGCTTTGGCAGTGAGTGACTTACTTTCTGCCGTCCTTGTAATGCCTTTTGGAACCAGTGTGCTTATCGCAAGCGACTGGGTATTCGGGGAGACATTTTGCCAACTTCACGCCTTTTTCAGCTTGTTTGTTATTTACGTTTCACCCGTAACTATGGGTTTAACGGCTGTTAACCGCTACGTGAGAATGTGCAAATCAGAACGACAGTACAAGCGTTTGTTTTCAGTGAGAAAATCGCGCACCTTGCTAGCTCTTGTGTGGACTTTTGTTGCCTGTTACACTATCGTTCCGCGACTTTTTGGTCTGCAGGCTTATGAATTCGTTCCAGGTTACGCCCAATGTTCCATCGCGCATCTCAGCGAAAGCGGTAAAATGATTCACTACGGGATTGTCCTCACGCTGTTCTTCGTAGGACCATTGATAGCAACTACGTTCAGTTACATCAACGTTGCGAAGAGGATTCGACAACATAATTCAGATGCATTGACCACAATTCAGAGAGGCAGAACATATGCAGGAATTAGCTCACAGGAGATAAAACTCAGTAAATCCCTCTTTGCTGTTGTCTTTGCGTTCATGGTCTGTTGGGTCCCATTTTGGATCATCGTTGTCTTGCGGCGTTTCCACCTGGTGAAGACAATGCCACGCAACGTCGAGTTGTTGTGCATGTTTCTTCTTTATTTCTCCAATACAATAAACCCATTTATATACGCTGGGATGAATCCTGTATTTAAAAAAGAATTTCGTAAAATACTCCTCTGCAAACGAAGAACTTTGATTGGTATTACATCTGCGGGGGAAGCAGCGAACACCGATGTCGAAACACACAGCACGCTTGTTCTCCGAAATGCATTGCAGCGGCAAATTCACCATCGCAACACCCAAGAAATCATGACCCATCCGAAAGGCGTCAGTGACCTCTTTCTTACAGTGCAACGACAGCAACAATCGCTCAAGACATTCACGCCAGTTATCGATAGGAATGAAGAAGGAACTGACCCTCCGGAACCCATCGTTTTGAAAGGGTGTTGTAAAGTCAAATGATCTGCATGTTAAGTGGTTCCATGGGAATGATCGCGAGCTTTTACGTGATATCTACTTCCTGGTGAACAAGACTTAATAGGCTGTTCAGCCTCTCCTCGAACCGAACAAGAGTGCCTCTTGTGCCTTATGAAGGATCTTATTGTGCATTGTTACGTCGGGTAACAATGCACATAAATGCGGTTTGATTTTTTGCCTGATTATGCCGTGCGTCCGACTGTGTGTTTGTTAAACTAGAACAGCCTTGGTCGTTCGATTGTAGACTTATTTATATAAGATTCTTCTGTTCGATAATAGCTAGTAAGCTTACAGGTTTGCTTATAGCCCTTAACCTTGCACGTTAGTGGCTTCATTCAGAATAATGTACGTCAATTAAACCGTAAATGCCTTTGCATGTGCAATATGCAGCAGTTACTCTTCCTACGGCTAAGCTTCCCTTTAACACTTTCATAATGCCTCTTCTCTTTTTGAAACCATGAAAGGAATGATGACAATAAGCCATGAAACCGACCCATCAGACGGTTCTGTATGTACCTGATGGTGAAACCTCGAAACTCTATATTATACTAGAAAACGGGCACTGACGTTTGCAAAAAGACAAACGAGCAAGCGATTATTCTGTCACATTTAGATGATGTTTGCGGCCCTTCTATATTTTCCTCGACAAAGTTAAAATGCGCTTTGCCTTCAAGTTTTGAAATTAATTTAGTGCGTCGATCGAATTATTAAAATTGTTTCATAAGGCTTACCGGCCCAGGCCAAGGCGTGTGTTTCTCAAAAGACCCGAAACTTTTCGACTCATCTTCGGGTTCCGCAATTCCCCTGTGTCTTCAGAAACTAAAACGTTTCTAAGCATGAAACCTTGCAATTCCTTTGCCCTTTCCTACCAGAAAACAGTTAAAAGACTAGCCTTTTAGACTAGCCGAATAAGCGGATCGTAGTTTTTCAAATGGTTTATCACTGAGGCCCAAAAAGTTATCGAGGCTTTTTAAGAAAGGGACTCGAGGAGGTGGCGTGGCCTAGTGGCTAGGGCGCTAGATTTGCACTCGACTGCTCTGACCGCCAAATGGATTTGTCTTCGGTGGTTCCGAATTCAACTTCGGTGGTCCCAAATTCAACTTCGGTGGTCGCGAATTCAACTTCGGTGGTCCCGAATTCAACTCCACCACTCCTTGTAAATAGCCAACTGGTTTAATACCTCCTCCCAGTTGGGATTCTTAACGTTGTTCTTTTGATTTCAATTGTTACTTTCTATACACGGCCCCACAAGATTGAAGCTTTATTTTTTTCCTTTTTTGTTATATTTAATTTAATTTTCTTTTTACCTTTTTTCTTAATGTTTGTGACACCGAAATCAAGGTACTAACATTTTCATATTTGGTAATCGCGACTGTGATTCAGGTCTTAAGCAAACAAATATGGCGGCTAAGATTCCGGAAAAAAAAAGACATGTTATGACAAGAGAACGTGGCGTCTGATGAAGTTGGGAACTGAAGAGCGTTTCAATTTGATGCTTTCAATGCTAATTTGCTGTCTACCGGCTGTCTACCGGCGTCAAAGCACTGCACGTTGACATTACTTTGCGCTGCAGTGTAAAGCACACAATGGCTTCAATAATGCTGTACATTTGGAATAAATATCGCTTGTCTCATTCCAGTTTCGTATAAGTGCCAAAACTTGAAATAGAGCTCACGTTAATTATGTAAATGCGTTGAAACCTTGCTTTTAAGTTTACAAAACAGTCTAAGGCTAAGGCATAACTTGTTTTATTTTTTTTTATACGAGTACTTAAAAATAGTTTTACATGCGAGTTGCAGTATTTTTATTATATAAAACAAACGGAATAAGTCTCTG
>BLFK01001065.1:73373-86347 GCA_014634185.1 Astreopora myriophthalma | reverse complement strand
CACTTCCCCTCCCTCTGCTTCGTTCCTCTCCTCTCCTCTCCTCTCCTCTCCTCTCCTCTCCTCTCCTTTTCCGTCGTAGAATGCAACAGCTTTGAGGGTTTTCAGACCACTGGTAGCCCGGGCTCTACAAGTGACCGTTTGAAAACAGTAGTTGTGAGGCAACGATTTCGGCACAAATAATCTCGATGTGAATAACAGGGAAATGGTCTTTCAAACTTCAAACATGTCTTCGGGCAATCATTTCTAGCCTCTGAAACACTATTTCGGAGTTATTTGACTTATCTGACCGAGATACTGAGATAGGCTTCACTATAAAATGACAAGAATGGAGGTGTTATTTCGAAGCAACCCTCGAATGTGGACCAAAATTGCGGATAAAATCCCTCGAACGATAAACCCTCTCGCACAGAGCTACGTTACAATAATTTTACCTTCAATGCGTGTCAACGTATCCTAGCCAAAGTCTTCTCCATAGTCGCTAGCCATCCTCAAAAGCCGACATCGCCCAGCTTTCACTGGCATGTCGTCCTTGGGGCTTACGGTTGGGTGGTAGACGCTCTCGGCCCAACTGGGAACACTGGGAACGAGAGCAAATCGATTGTTTGCTCTCGTTCCCAGTTGGGCCGAGTTATACAGTTAAGTGCTTGACATGCTTCTCTCAAACGTCCGATGTCCGGTGAAAATAGACGGACGGAGCTCGAAAAAGAAAAGAAACGTTTCACAATAGGAGTGGACTCCACCGTTATCACCCTTGCAACAAAGTGCCGATTATGTGAGCAGTGCTACTTTTAGTGAAAGGACGGAACTATTCTCGTTTTCTTAAATTATGCCAAAGATTATGTATAAGAGCTTGGAGCGTCGAGTTTATCTGGAAACCTCAACCCTTCGGACCAATTTTCTCAGGCACAAACTTCGTTCGAAGATGGGAACGAACTGCATGCTAACATTCATCAGTTTGAAAGAGTTATCTTCGTTTTAACCGTATTTAGCCCAAAGTAAAAATTTCTGCCAAAAGATGGTTTAGTTGCTGAGATAACCCATTTATTAGGATTGTGTGGATAGTCGAGGGCGGACTGTTTCATAATATCAAGGAAAAATATTTTCCGTCAGTGCATTTTTCCGAAAAGCTTAGAACCACAATCTAAAATTTGTTGACCTGGAACAGCTGTCGGTCTTAAAATAATAGCCACATCTGCTTCAATCGACAATACAAATAAATGCATTACTGTTTTTATTGATCACAAAATTCGGTTTAGCAGAAAACCACTTAAAGCAGAGCTCTGCCTATTGGCTGGGATGTTCTTGCCATCACAAATCAATTAATCCTTTCAAGAATTAAAAAGTCCAGTTAACAGTGACTCATTATCATGTATAAATCATTATATCATTAACATATCTAAGCCAAAAATTTCATATTACGAGATACGAACGTTCCAGGTCGGATTTCAAAGTTGCAATTAAAATATCATTATTCACGGACGTAACCCGTTGTGAATGTTTACAAATCGACAATATCTCTAAGGGTCTCTGGTTCGGATTGATTTTAAATGGGAATTTATGCCGCAAAACCTCTCAAAATGATGTATATACTATGACCTGATAATCGTTCCACAACTACAATCTCAAATCACTGTAAAATGATCTTTCAGCAATTAAAGCTGAAAGTTTGAAAGACAGATTGAATTGAAATCCACTGAAATGTGACCTGTAATTTCGAACAAGCAGCTGGGTCTGCAAAAATGAAAATATCTGTTACGTATATTTGGATTTACTTAATGGCCGCGTTAAGTTTAGATAACGATTTCACCTCCTGAACTAAATCGACTGTCCTCATAATTTGTTAAGGATGAAGCTAATGGATTTCGGCCTTCCGTTTTACAACAACGGAAAAATTTCAAAAAGGCACGCCTATAATCCGCTTTATAGAACGAGTAAATTAACGGGTCTGCCAACGCATTTCCAACTAAAGAGTATAGCGAAACGTGGAGAAATGCTTCAGGAATCAATTCCGGGAAGCCGAAGACCTCAAAAACGTTGATTATGATCAACGGAAGCCAGAAAACTCCAAATGTTCCTCCAACCAGTGCAAAGACTTTAGCGACTTTAACTTCAGTGGATATATTTGTCGCCCTCTTCCTTGACGCTCGTCGAACCTGCGTCTTTTCACTGTTTTCGATTCTGAGATTCGTTTCAGACATTTCAATCATCATTTTCACTTGTCGTCTTGTTTCACGGAATATCCTATGATACGCCCAACATATCAGCACGGTGCACACTGTGACAATGGTTACCAAGACCCCTTGGTAGATACGTTGGGCAGACATCTTGATATCATCACGATATTCCCAAAATATCGGTATAATTGCCAGCAACAAGGGTATCGTCCAAACCAGGGCTAATATCTTGTAAACTATGGCTCTTGTTACTCTGGACCTGTAGCTAAGAGGGTGGACAACAGCTTGGAAACGGTCCCATGTAATTCCGCAGAAGTTAAATAGGTATGCAAGGAGGATGTAGGCAATTATATAAGGAGTGATGGCCAAATTTGCCAGATGGGTCGGCAAGATCACAGTGGCAACCATTAGGTCGCTGATCGCCAGGCTCACGATAAAAGTGTTTGTTATTGTGCGAAGAGAGCGATAACGACCAAACAGTATGCACACTAGAACATTAGAAATCACAACAGCACAACCCATGACGCTAAGCAAAACCGCCGGAGTGAGCTCAAGCTCTGCAGAGTTATGACCGCCGTTTTGTTTTGGCACTTTCGTGTTTGTCATGTTGTCATCAGGGATTTTCTCCATTCTTTTTTAAAGCTCTGACGGTGAGGTTTTATCGGCTGCGACTCAAGCAGTTAGCAAGTTCTGTATCGATCATCGATCCATGTGCCACATTTTCAGTCAATATTTAGTGTGAATCTTCAGCAGCAAACCATGGGATTCCTTGAGAGGACGGTGGGTCAGAATCACACGAAAGCCGCAAATGCGTTTTAGAAGTGACAACAAACATCCCACTCTCTGTCTTTACGATGGAAACACGTTTTGTACAAAAAGCAAATATCGTCAAAAGGTTATGTTAATTTGCATAGAAGCCCTTCGTTAATGAAAGGATATTCTGTCCTCGCCCAATCGTTATGTCCATTTGCAGTGGTTCATTTGACACTAAATTATTTCCTTTGTCTTTTTTTACTTTCATTCGGGACAGGTGCTGAATACCCCTTTTTGTTTTTTCGACAAACTAATACACGGTTTCAATGGAAAGAAAAGTAATCTTAGCAAAGGGAAAGGCAAATTCTAACAGCCTCAAAGCGTTGTTGTAATAACTGTTTCGAAAATGTTGTATGGGTAAAATAAAAACTTGTTGTTTTACTGGATAGTAAGACATTTTTTGGAACACCTGATGTCATTCTTGCGTTTCGTAAATTGAAGACATGGTGCAAACTGGAGAGTTCCAGCTTTTATTGTTAACGTCGCGGTAGTTTTTTAATCATCCTTTCTGCAAATTAATTTCTGTATAAGTCCAATGTTGCTCAACCTTTAATGATGGGCAAAAATAATGTAATACAAACACCCGGAGAATTAAAGACATTAGGATAGACGTTTCATTCAAAATATGTTTAATTTACATGTTGATGACAGGTCGTAAACTAATCACAGTATCCCTGCTTTGAATCATTGATGAAATGCGATCAAATTAAAAAAATTTCGTACATTATAAGCCCTATTAAACATTAGCCGTGGTTTCCTCGTAAACTGAGAACACATCTTCATACTTGCGTAATACTTTATATTCAAAATCAGAACGTCCACTTACACTCAAGAAAAGTAATTCTGTCCCAATACAAATATTAGCATTTTATTAAGTCAATAAAGTCGTTTGCCGGAAAAAAAAGTAGAGATATAAGAAATTAGCATATATCAAATGAGCCGCGTCTACAAAAAATGGACCTTTATTTACTTAAACGATTTTAATTGAGTTCTACCATACGTGCAAAGTGCTCAGTTTAAAACAAATCGTAACCGGGATACGAGGTTCGTTTGGGAAACAAACCCAAGTAAATATCGGGTATAGTTACTTTAAATTGTGCTCTTTGGGCCAAAATGGATAAATGATTATGGTATGAGGTTGTTTTAATTTTGCAGTGCGTTATATTAGGGGGAATCGTCTGCACATTAATTAATTTAAACCCAACTTGAATTTTTCAGTTACTATTAGAGTTGTAAAAGAGCAATTTGGTAAACAAGTTTTCTGCTAATCTATTAATTACTTTTTTGAAACATTTGCTGGAACGATAGTGAATTTGTGATCAGTCTTCCTCGCATTCCATGGTAATGTACAAATTTTAAAGTGACGGGCCGAAAATTTCGTTGGAAGTATACATCAGTTGTCACAAAAAGAAAACGTAATATGCACAAGCTAAATACTGCCTTATTAAAAAAAATCCTGCTCTAGCCTAGGAAGCGTCAAACTCTAGTGCTGGATCAATAGTTGTTTTAAATCTCATTAACTCACATACCATGTCCCAATGTAGTCATGCGCAATTTGACCTTGTAAAAAGGTGCCATCAAATGGTAAACTAATGAACCGAGGATGCTGTGCTTTTGTCTTTCCGCTTCTGTTATTTGCTTTGTTTTGATCTTCCGGGGTAAAATATTAAGAACGGCTGTTTTGGAAACGTTTTGTCCTTGCATTATCTTGATTGATTGATTGATTGATTGATTGATTGATTGACTGATTTACTTGCTTATTCACATTTATAACACTTTCCTAATATTTACTATAAATACTAGTGCTTCAGTTACTATGCTTTTGACAACATTGTAAACTGTGTTGAATCAAACACTGCAAATAATTGTCGAAAGTGACGATGTTTTTTTAGTACTAGGTAAAAACAAAATAGAACTTTAAAACCTCGTCTATAGAATATGCGCCTATTTAAATCAATCTATCATTCATTATACAACACAGCTGGCCAAAAAAATTTACAGGTATAATTATTTTTTTTGCAGTTCTTATAAGTTTAAATCTGAAAGTTTGAAGTGTTCGTTTGTCACAACCGCGGCCCCTTTCTCGCAAAAAGAGGCCACCATAGTGATACACCGTATTCATAAATGGTGGACAATAAATAATTCTTTTGTCTTTATGATGTTAGCCTACCGAACCTAGTTAGCTTGTGCTGAATTGAAAATAATTTTTGCTCTGAAATGAGGCTTGGAGGTGTCATTTACATAAACATAAAAGAATGGTTGGGCCCAAATTCCTCTGAATCTTTAAGAAGAGGGCGTTTGTAGGTATAGATTCTGGCAATTAATAACCTCCGTTTTCATTATCGTGTCGAATAAGGGTCCTACTTTTTCGAATGGCTCTTCGGGGCTGAAAAGTTCTCAGCCCCCTTTTGAGAAAGGAGCATCTGTTTCGAAGACACGACCCTCCATGACATCAACTGTTATATCAGCTATTGCACCCCAACTCTGTGTCTCAATACCCCCCAATGGACTTTCCCTAACTTTAGGATTTGCAACTCTAACGCGAAGGCGTAAAAACTGACCGTGCATTAAGTCTTAAAACCTGGGCAAATTAACCGCTGGACCCCGAGGTTCGACCTCGTCTGAAACAAAAGACTTGTGGCATAGCATTCTGTGAACCATTGAAGGAAGCATTACCGAACACACCTTGAGACAGTCTCGTTGCATGAACTAAACATTGTTACTGTGACAAGACAAGGTGTGCAAACAACTGTCGAATAAAGCTAGGAACTCTTAGGCACTGGCTGACTGCATGAGCAAGTATCTCATTAAGCTTTTGAACTGAGCAATATATAAACAGAAATGTTGTACAAATTCTGTAAAATCTCAAACAATGCTTGCTTGGATGTTAAATGTTGTTGTTGTTTTTGTAGGAAAAACACTCTCCCAAAAAATAATACAAATACGAAGATGTGACCGTGTTTGGTTTCAGCACGTTACCTGTTGGCTTTTTTGCGCGGTACTTGCACAGTAATGCAAACGTCACTTTTGACTATATTAGAATATTACACAGATGCTTTGAGCTGTTTGTAGCTTATAAAACGACTTCTTTGTTTGTATCATCCGCTTCGCTTTTTCTACATCGTTGTACTTGAAACGAAGTGGATTATTCATTTGAAGATGGCATACAGTTGCAAATTTGGCGGAACTCAATGCGGAATGATCTGTTCATGCCTGCATAAATGAAGGGATTCACCGTTGAGGAGACGAACACTAAGAACATTATGAAGAGGGTTACATTCCTGGGGAGACTTCCAACGAGCTTGAATCGAAACATCAAGGCTAAAATCCACATCGGTATCCAACAAAATGCGAACACAATAACCACGACGAAGAGGGAAATACTGATTCTTAACTCCCGGTTGGATATGCTTAAGGACATTCTGCTTCCGCTTCGCAACGATGGGATAATATCCTTAGTGTGTCGACGTATGGTTTTGAAAATTCGATAATAGCAGATTGAGGTTACGAGAATGGGTCCAATCACAAAGGCTGGGATAACTATGCTGTAATGAATAATTTTTGCCGTTTCTCTGAGATGGGTTGTTGTGCAGACAGCATAAGCGGGTACGAATCGGATTTCCTGGTTCCCCAGGGAGATTTGTGTTAAAACGTAAGCAGTAACAACGGAATATACGGACATGATCCAAAGCTGGCATTTTCGCATCGAAAAGAGTTTTTGGTAAATGGCAGTCCTGACAATTCTTATATATCGATTGAAGGCTGTCAGCGCCATCAGGCATGGAGAGGCGTATATGTTAAGGACAACGAAAAAGCCTTGAATGTTGCAGTAAACATTGCCGAAAATCCACTCATCGGTGATCAACACAGCGGAGGAAAAAGGCATGGCAAAAACGGCAGAGCTTAAGTCGCATGCGGCCAATGCGACGATGTACAGATTTGTCGAGGTTCTCAGTTGGCGGTTGCGATATATAGCCAAGCAAATCAGAGCATTCCCAAGCAAAGACAGCACATTTAAGACTATGAGAGTGGCGGATTCAACAACAACGATTGCAGTGTCTCTGGGCTCCAAGGATGGCGGCATTGACAAAATCTCGAATGACAGTCGACTCTGCAAAGGGAAACGAAAGAGTAAAGTTGCTTTGCTGCTAATTATTTCTGGCTTTCTAATGCAAACATCACAGCGACAGTGTTTTTTGTTTTCTTTCCTTCTTTTTTTTGTCATTTCATAAAAGTAATAGTTATTCGCGGCAAACAAATTGCCCCACTTGTTTGCCTTTTCAAACAACATTGTCAAGGCTGACAGTTTGTGCCCAGCATTTTGCATTGCCTGTCTTTCTATTTATTTAGGGTTGTCTAATGGTCTATATGAAAAAAATGTCTGATAAACTTCTGGTTAAATTTCATAGAAGATTGGCCTTTTGTCTTGTTTTTTGACAACACTTCCTCAGAGTTTAGTTTCGTTTTCAAACAAATCTGCAGGCTTATATTTTCAAGCAAGTCTGCAGGCAGAACTGATCAGAATTTTTTCTACTCTCGTGGAAATAGTGTTGATGGAAACTGAACATAGCTTTTGATTGTAATAAGACATTTCAGCTTACAGGTGAAAATGCAATGATATTTCTTAACTAATTTATTGAGATATTTTTTCTTACTTAAATGAAAGTAAGAATAAAATGAAAGTAGACACGAAAAATGTGGAGGTTTCCATAGAATTAATAAATTCGTGGATCCTAAAACAAGATTTCCACAGTAATCTTATGAATATAATGATTTAGGCACCGAATATAATGAGATAAGCACCGAATATAATGATTTAGGCAACAAATATAATGCTTTAGATACCGAATATAATGAACTAAAGTATCCTAAGACAGTTATGGCGATCCATAATGTTCCTCAGTTTCTTGCTTTGTCATTTCGCGACTTCCTCATTGAAGGTTTAGGATAAGCGTAAAACTTATTTAGCTTAAAGCTGCAATAAACCTCGCCAGATGTCACTTTAACTTACGGACAGAAGAAAGATGATTTCAGATCAGAAGCTCCATAAAGCTCCTCTTTAAGTCGTTTGACGATTAAAGATTACCGTAAACAATATCTAGTAATCTCTCCAACAGTCAGATAAATAACAGCGGATTGGTAGTGCCCCTGGCCTGTTCCAAAGCTAAGAGTCGTTGTAAGTAGATCCTTGAACTTATCAACAATTTCCGGAAAATTTGGCAGTGTTACTGTCTGGTCCATATTTGGTAACTATAGTGCTAGTTTTGCGAGGAAATTTTAAATTTCGTTTCGTCCTTTTTCTCGTTAACAGCCAGTTTAGTTTTACTTACTTTTTCAGCTTCAGATTTCAATTTTCGGGGCAAATTTTCAGTTATGTTAGTTTTAATTAGTCGTAGGTCGATTTGCCCTCGTTATCTGAACATTTTTGTAAAATCTAGAAGTTCAAAATGGCCAATAGGATATTGCGATCAGTGTAAATAACATCACCATCATTCTTCACGTCCAACAGACCATTTCGGAAAAACGTAAAGGGTAACTTTCAGGGAATGTGATATTCCACTTGAAGATGCATCACAAAAGTCGACGTGTTAAGCCTACTTTCTCTCTTTCGCCTCCGTAGAAAGAATGTTTGAGGAAAAAGTACGGCATTTGATTGGAAAATAAACTTTTTTACTGAAATCCTTGAAATACAATAGCAAAAGACAACTTGCGGATAAAGTTACATGGAATCTAACCAGGTTTCGAGAACAAGATCAAAACGAAACAATTGTTAAGCATCGCATTCCGCAGAATGTGTAAACCGCCGTGAGCGAAACAGCCTGCGCTTTACCGCTCTGGTCCTTTAATTTATCTTAAGCTTGAGAAAGACCTCTTTCAGATCTCTTTCTCATTGATTTTCTCTTTCTCATTAATTTTCTCTTTCTCATTAAAGATCTCTTTCTCATTAATTCTACAATCACCAGATTCATTGAGTCGCAAGACCAAGAACAAGCACTTGATATGCTAGTTAATAAGCCCGTTCGGATTATTCTACCCTTTAAAGATCAGCGATCAGCCGACTTAGTACGAAGACAGCTCTCCAATCTTGCGAAGAAAATTAACAGCGACTTGCGCCCAGTGTTTACAAGCAAGAAAATTGCTGACGAGATCAAAGTGACAGAACCGAAACCACCTCTTATTAACGAACAATGCGTTGTTATGCAAATGTGATCTGTGTGATGCAGATTACGTGGGCTATACATGCCGAGACCTATTTCAGCGCATTAATGAGCATAAGCATTCTGTCATTGGTAAACACCTGCGGGACGTACACAATCTGAGGAACAAAGATCTCCGTGACCCATTTACAATCCTCAAGAAATGCCGTCGGAAGTTGGATTGTTTAGCTCTGAGTTTATGAAATGCCCTTCATCAAGAACAAAAAACCAACACTTAATACTCAATCTGACTCCATTAAAGCAAAACTTTTTATTTGACAGTTCAAGCGCACCACGCTTTGAATTTTATTTTATTTTCTCTTATTAACCATATGCACTGAGACCTTCACACGTACATTCACTATATTATGAAATCACATAACGTTTCTTATTTGAATTTGAGAATGATGGCATGGAGCCGTCGAAACGTCATTCTTTTATATCGCCCCAGTTTTAGCGGGGCATGTTCAGTCACGTGACGCAGTTAGACCAATCGCGTGCGAGCAAGAATACTTGACGGATTATAATACAGGACAGGTGGCATCTACACGGATAACACCCATCTTGAAATTGTTCCTTCTTTATTTTACCAAAAAAATCGATTCCATTTTACGTGCTCGTGTAGTTCAAAGAAGACGTCAAAATATGGCAACGTTGGAGCGAATTTTACGAAGTCATTTTACAATCTCTGAAAATGAAAAACCTGTTAATCTGAACGTTGCAATAGAGCATTTTTGCATGATGTAACGGCGGCCATTTTGTAGTTTACAATCGAGGCTACGCTGGCGTCTAATCCTCCGGGAATCGAACTGTTTTTTTGTTTTTGTTTTTGTTGTTTTTTTTCTTTTTTGCGAAATTATTGCGTTAGATGATATTCCGCATGTTTTTTCCCTTCCATTAACTTTGGAATCCATGTCATGAAAGCTCGGTTTTTTTTGTTTGTTGTTGTTGTTGTTGTTGTTGTTTTTTTTTTCACTATTACTTTCATGAGCTTTACAATTTCTTGTGTGAGAGTGAGAATGAAGCAATGATCCTCGCACTCACCTAGGCAATTACGTATCTTGGTCATCAGTTCACAAAATGAGGCTCTTATAATTTACCTGCTCTATTTACACAGCCGTCTGTGATAGAACTAAGTCTTTTCTTGGCAGGAAGGAACTGTCAGTTTTGCTTTGTGCATACATGATTAAGAACGATATTTATAGATGCGTGAGTGTGTTTTAAGATTAGAGCATGATTTTTTTTTCTCGTTTTAATTAGAGACGGACTACGGAAAGTGTTAGTTTTCAATTGTTATGAAAGCTTCAAATGTTAGGAAAGCTGGACTATCTTTGCCGTAATACGTGACTTCCGTAGCGTCCCGCGATCATTTCATATTTGTATTGTACTGTAGACTTCGTGTTGGATTTTACACTAGTGATTTCAAAGTTAAGTAGAAAAGGTTCAGAACAGAAGGAACAGGGAAAAGAACAAAAAAAGGAAAAGGCAAACTTTCGATCCCCTGGAGCTGTGAGAAAATCAACAAATGGAGCGCTACAATAAGGATTTATTTTTTGTATGCGTGTGTGTGTGCCAGCTGCGAGTTCACTACAGAAGCGTACAATTTCCATTCGATTTTTCCGCCCTTCAACTTCTCTTTAAACACTTGTTTAAAGGCCCATGCAAAAATCCTAATAATTAAAAAACCCAAGAGAAATCGAATTAATCACATTTAAAAGAGAGAAATCTGTGTTTGTTGATACCGCAAAGAAAATTAAGGCAAACTTGATCGGGAGGAACTCAAAGCGGCAAAGTGGCGACCTGCATAACACTGCCCAGAGAATGCAATGTACTAAGAAATTTCACGGAACCCTACAGCTACACTGAATGACAGAGCCAAACCATACAAATATTAGCAACTCATACAAATATCGAAGCCATATAGCGTCAAACAGGCAAAACGGTTCAAAAGAGACGATTTTCTTGGGGCCACCAAAGGACCAAGGAGGCCGCAATTTAGGAAAATTGTCCAAAATACTGCAGCCATGCATTTTTTCAATCATAGAACAGCAGAATGTACTAACCTCTTCTACTGTGATCTGTAGCAGTGTTTTATCTGAAGGCAATATTAACTTCAGGTAACTTAAATTATATATACTTTGCCAAACAAAATTTATCCAGTGAGAAGGCAGGAAAGTCGCTGTTTATTCTTCTCTAGTACGCCTAAGCTTCCCACCGTGCAATGCGTTTATGCATCCTTAATTGTTTCGTGCTATGTATTTAGATGACCTGTAGTATCCAACTTGTTTCTTTTATTTTCTTCGTATTTATAGTTAAACAGACGCGTAATGTGAAACGAAATTCATTGAAATGAGTGTTTGCCCTTCGTTAAAGGGCGAATTTGTATGTTGTTCAGACAAGCGGAGTCGTTAAGGCTTCCGTGTCTTCCAATTACCTCACTGTCAGCCCTCAATTAGGTCATGTTTATTTCAGAATTTCTCTCACACTATATTGAAGTCGTTTGAATCGGGCCACAATGCACTCAACACTTTGTGACTGTAATTAAAAGGCACAAATAAAGTAAACGATTATAAACGAAAACTAGGGTTCTCACAATTCTCCGGCGTATGAAATGACTTTCAAAAATATTAACCAGATCACTCGAGGAAATAGATTATTTTCTGCATTCTTGTGATGATTGTGACAGCTGCATTTTCACTGTTTCCTCCGGCTAAATAAATTCAAAGATATTAATATGAAATGACTGTTGCAAAAAAGACAAATATCTTGCCCTCTCCGTTTGTTGCATATGTTTGAGTGTTCTAAATGTGAGGAACAAAAATATACTTCTTAGTCTTACCTTCAAGAGCGTCTCGATTGTAAAATGGATCCCCTTAGCTCTTTTCCCTGCTATGAGGCTTAATATGTTGGATCGGCGTCGGAGGAAAAATATGTTTGAGTGTTCTAAATGTGAGGAACAAAAATGTACTTCTTAGTCTTACCTTCAAGAGCGTCTCGATTGTAAAATGGATCCCCTTAGCTCTTTTCCCTGCTATGAGGCTTAATATGTTGTATCGGCGTCGGAGGAAAAAAATATTGCCTTTGATGGACCCATCAGGAAATTATAATCAATAAAGTCATATCTGCAAATTTTTTTCTTTTTGGATTTGATGGGAACAGAGAGAAGAGAAGGAAGTCATCAATTTTTTACAGCCTATTTTTATTATTCGCGAATGATCCATTTCAAAGGAAAGCAGGTATAAAAAATGTGTTACTATTATTGACACTTTTATTGATATCGTGGTTTTAAATGATCAATAGCATAACGAGACTAGTCCTAGGCTATGCTATAAAATTTACAATTATGAATGTTCGGTTAGACTATTCCTTTCAACGTTCTGTTCAGTTCTTTCTATCTCTTGTAGGTACAAAAGTTCTTGACTATTTCAACGTTCTGTGACATGATCCATTTCTGGCTTTTCATTATTAGATATTGTGTCTCTTCTTCGTTCTTTCCTGTTAAATGTTCATTGATATCGTTCTTCAGGCTTTGGTGGTATTCTGCTAGGAAATCAAAAACTACATTTACTTGGTTGACTTTGTAATCAGGGTATTGATGTTTAATACCCGCCCTTAGCTCTCTGTATTTGTCTTGCTTGGTCTTCCACCTGTCTGATATCAAGCCTATACCGCAAACCGTTCCTTCGATGAGTAGCCATGTTTTCTTCTCCTTGTCAACTACTGCAATATCAGCCTTGTTTGCGTTGTTTTCCGGCTTTTTTTCCATATGGAATTCAATGTTCCAATTTAT
>BLFK01001065.1:48569-70179 GCA_014634185.1 Astreopora myriophthalma | reverse complement strand
TTATTGTTTAGCTATCAGGCAACCAGATCGAATTTGAATTTTCGCGCTGACTGTGCAATTAAGTCCCGGATTTTTCGCGGCATTCTGCGCGATTAGGAGCCTCCAACAAAGTGCGCACAGTGATTTGGAAAGAGATATACGAGGACCGTTAAGATGTTACAGAATTCCCGGGGGAAGCGGAGAAAAACTCCGACTCTCTTCTTTGGTTGTCAACTCTTTCATGTTCTTCTTCTTGTAAGCAACTAGAACTAAGTAAGTCAATTAGAACTAACTACTTTTTATCACGGCAAGCACGGAGCTGTCAAGGCTGTGTCAATCACACACCAAGTAACACCTGGCAAGCGGAATACGCTTGCGCAGTACCCACATTAGCATATTTTCCTTCGAGGGCTGCGCCCATTCAAAGCGAGTATTTCACATAAGTTTTAACGCAGTTTTCATTAAGGTATGATAATGACAACACAGAATCAGAAATATGAAAACTGTATTGAAAACGCTACTAGAGTTCAAAGTGTATCTTATATCAAGACCTTCAAGAAATTAACGCTTAAAGTCTGTTATGTAACAAGAGCGAGTAATGGGCCAGGAGAAGGAATAGAGGAACTCGAGGCACCGTCTTTTCCATAAATTATGTTGCGTACGTGTTTCAGGAACGAAAATTTCATGTATGCTTGTCCGATCGTGACAAAATATCAAGTTTGCCAAATAGCCTCGTTAGCATGAACAAAAATTCAAAAGAAAATGTTTGTTCTATAATGAGGCTAGTTGCACGGTTTAAAATGCCAAATGTCACACGTCGGAGATCTTAATGTTTATAGTGAAAGTCACGTTAATGGTGGGTAGCTCGGAAGACTCACATTTCCGTCACTACCGCGCAATCCCTGTTCCCCATAACACGCTGCTTACTCAAAATTATTCTTTTCCTCTCCATTGTGACCAAAGGCAACAACCGCTATGAAGAAGTAATGACCTGTTCTCTCTGTGGAAATTGACAGCGATAGCTAACACAAGCCACACGCAATTGGAGTCAAGCCCTGTGCAGCTGTTTGCATTTCGTATTTAACTTCCGCAAAGGAACAGAGAAAAAAACTTCATTAATTTATTCTACACGGTATTTGCTCGACTTTCGCAAACAGGTGACGGAAAGTTATATCTTGGATGAGTGTACTTGGTGTTTTCCAGTAATAAAAATAAGGAAAGTCGCGGTGTCAAATTGACAAGAAATACGGTAGATGAGAAATAAACAAAACGTAAATAAACAAATCGGTCTAAACAAATCTCTTACCGAACGTTGAAGTTAGTCGCCCTTGCAATAAGTTTGATACTATGATGCTCTGACTTGAACAAATTAATAAATAGAGGACTTTTTCCGTGTTGACATAGCCTCATCTTAACACGAGGGTGGTTGGGAGAATTCAAGACAGTTATGCAAACCCTCGACTTCGTCTCGGGTTTGTATAACTGTCTCGAATTCTCCTAGCGCCCCGAGTGTTTTAGATGAGGCTATGTAAACACGAGAAAAGTCCTCTATTGCTTTTATAGAATATTTGGCAAAAATAATTCAACAAATGAAGGTAAATTTTGATTATTTACTTCTTGAATGAAATAGATTTTCTTAATACACGCTCTGGGCAATCGTATTTCCTACTAGCCAATCAAAACGCGCATCTGACAACACATGAACCAATCAGAATCAATGATTCGCGTGATGTCACAACCGTGTTTATATACTCTCGTCTAGAGGCACCTATTGACCAATGAAAGCGCGCGTATTATCCTAATTCTCTTATAAACTGCACTACTGAACGGTGAACTGACTTATACAGTATATATTTAGCGCGCGCTGGGATGCCATAGTATGGTCGTGAAGGCCTGGGAAAGGAAGTAATTATAATTCTTCCTTTACAGTATATTTTTTCACATGCTGAGTTATTAGGCAAATTAACTACCAGCGAAACAGTTTGTAACCTATATGAATATTCCGTACTAAAATTTTAACAACTTGTTTTAAAAGCTAATATATTTGAATAATATATGGAAGCCTTCTTGGTCGGACTGGGGAATTAGGTCACTCCTTCCAGTTACGTTTTGCGCTGTGAGTAGGAACTCACCTTTTTAATTTAGTTTATTTGCCACGTAGACGAAATTACATATGCAGCTATAGACAAACAAAGAAGAGAAGCGACAGAGAGATGAATAAAAAAGAAAATTGATGTTACACAATTGGTGGCTTGGAAGTAATTGTAATTCCTCCTTTACAGTATATTTTTTCACATGCTGAGTTATTAGGCAAATTAACTACAGGCGAAACAGTTTGTAACCTATATGAATATTCCGTAACAATAAAATTTTAACAACTTGCTAATTGTTTTAAAAGCTAACATATTTGAATAATATATGGGAGCCTTCTTGGTCGGACTGGGAAATTAGCTCACTGCTCCCAGTTACGTTCTGCACTGTGAGTAGGAACTCACCTTTTTAATTTAGTTTATTTGCCACGTAGACGAAATTACATATACAGATATATACAAACTAAGAAGAGAGAGAGACAGAGAGAAAATAAAAAAGAAAATTGATGTTACATAATTGGTGGCTTAGAACTGAGGCTCGACGTTTTGAACAAGTCCACAGCTAGTGAATACGGACCTTACAAAAAGACGACGCCGACGGTAACGAGAAGGGCATTACAACATATAGATTCACGTTTTTGTAACAATTTCGCGAGTATTCCCTGGTCTTACTGGCACAATGTGGGTGAACCATGCAGGAACTAATTTTGTAGGAACGGCGTTGAAATTAAAGAGGAGAATGAAAAATTCACCGTCATGTGCTCACGTTCTCCACAAAAACTTGAATTTACTCATTTCACGTTGTTGTTTTGAAGAGGACCGCAAAGAAATGTACCAAAGTGCCTGATGCACGTGCAGAGCCATTGTTTTTGCTGATTAAACCTATTGTTTTGTGGCCTTCTCGTTGCCGTCGTCGTCGTCGTTGCGTAAGGGGGTTAAGGTCGCTAATATGCTGGCCGAAGATTTGTTGAAAATTAGATCGTCCTAAAGACGCTAGCATTGAGCCCTTTTTTGTTTCAGTGTTGTTAAGAAAACAAAAGAATCCTGCATCTTGTTAGAAGAAAGCTGGAATAACTCATCTGTCGCCTGAGCTGCTGTTAAATTTTACAATCGTTTTGTTATAATGCGATGTATACGCTGTTCAAACTTTGGGAAAACAGAACAAAACAACACAAATGAACTTATCATTTGCAAGTAAATGTTGTAACAGTCCCAAA
Organism: Astreopora myriophthalma; assembly: GCA_014634185.1. NCBI lineage: Eukaryota > Metazoa > Cnidaria > Anthozoa > Scleractinia > Acroporidae > Astreopora > Astreopora myriophthalma. Next base: position 66,893 of record BLFK01001065.1, on the reverse strand, counting down.
GCAAAATCCGCTTGCAGGTTGTCTTCTTTATTGACCATTTGGCAAACCTGCAGCCATGAAAAAATGCTATTCCAAAAGGGCCAAGATCTAATTTTGTCACATTCCCAAAACAATGTTCTGTGAGCGGGGGCTATCAACGCGGAACACATTCCCGCCATATGATTGGCTGTTGCGTGGGAGTCGATCTAAAAATAACTTGAGACATGTTACCCATGGAAAAGGGCATGTATGGGGAATGCCCTCTCTTCCCCCTTTATCTTCTCTTGGTTTTCAAGGTGTTTTGTCTTGAACGGGGTATCGATTTCATCATCACTTTCTGTCTTAAACAGGGTATCGCCACATGACCTAATGGCTTAAACAGGATGAGCTTAGATATTTGTTTATAGAAGCCGGACCACAAGCTGCCAATTATCGGTGGGCTTCTCTTGAGTTTGATAATTACAGCTTATTACACTAAGAAATTAGTGTATCAATATTTCAGTCATTCTAGTCTTAAACAGGGTATCATTTGGGGTTAAATGTCTTAGATAGGGTCTGAGAAATCTGAATTCTCTCTCATTAAAGGGGATAGGGAAATCAGAGAATCGTGTCTTAAACAGGGTCAGGGTTTGAGCCCCGGGCCGCACCTCCCTACACAAGCATCTGTTGAGTACCCCTCCCGGGGAAGCCAAACATTATTAATAAAAGAATTCCTTTATACAAATGAAAGACCGTGAAATGTAGCTTCACGTTGAGGATTCATGATAGTTTCGCTTTAAAAACACTTGGATCATAACAAGTCTGAATTTGAACAACGTCAATTATCTGTTATAAATCCGAAGTCTTCCCAAATCGATGGTTGGCTAAATAAATTACAGAATATCCTCGAAGGGTTTCTCCAACCAATTAAATTCGTTTAAATGTAGCTAAAGCGCTCACCGAAATTAAAAGCAAAGGAAGTAAAGAACCCGCTATATTAATACACAGTGACATTTCAATCTTGAAGCTTGTGGGGCCGTGTGCGGAGGGCGATTTGAACCCGAGGCGTCCGGATGGAAATCGAGCTCCTAAGAACTAAGCCCACACCGCCTCCTTAACTGTCCCTTTTACGCAGCTCGAGGATGGAACTTTTAAGATTTCGTCCCTATGGATAGCGAGTGTGGCCCAATACTTCGCTCGCAAAGATCGCCGTAGGTCACCGTTGCGAGTATTGTCCACTTTTTTCGTAATGAAGTAGACTTTGTTTTTAAGTAGCTGTCCTATTCCGGCCATTGAACCAGAGCTCAAAATATACCCAACCGGTGACAAGTTCTTTTGTAGAGCGTTAAAAAGCAGTACAGGGTTAAGTTTAAGTACTCGCCATTTCCAAAGTAGCTCCCTGTTGATTTCCAAATAAAAGCATTGATTGCAACCATTAAATGACGGCGTAAGCATATGAAGAAATGGAGGGTTGACCGGGGGTTCTTCGAGCTCTAAAAAGAGCTCCCTATCAACGCGCTGCATTTCGTGAGCTGAGGACATTTTTATTACTTTGGTTGATGTTATCCGAGGGCTGAAAAGCAGCTCGTGTTAAAGGTGTAATCGATTGCCGCGACTTTTAACTGTTAATCATCAGTTTGAAACATGTATGCAGTCTATTGAATTTGAGTAAGCGCGGTAAGTGTCGATCAATGCGAGAACAATGGGTCAGTGATTAACAGGAAATTGCATTGTTCTTGGGGGCGGAGCTTTTGTTTGCTCTAAAGCCTCTTGCGGTTTTAGGAGAAGTGATTTCGGAGCGCATTTTCGTCTTTACGGAACAGCTTCTGGAAATCATAGTTTTTATACAAATTCCACACGTAGTATTAATTCCAAATTTCGACCATCTTTAGTTTAGATTTAAGGCTTACTTTTCCCAGGTAAACCTAGAGAAACGAATCCCGAATCAAGAAGAAAAACCATCATGAATTTTAAATGAGGTCCTTTCCCATACTTAAAGAGAGCCAAAAACCCGAATTTTCGAAGCTGATTTTATACTACTTTTCGAAGGCCGAGAAACGTCTAAAGGGTCTTAAATGATTCCTTAACATCTCTACTGAAAAAGTCATGATAAACCTAACAGCTAAAAGGGTTTGGTTTTTCGCACTGGAGCAAACTTTTTTTCCACGTTTAACCGTTTTACCTCATCTTCTTTGTATTTGGAGGCTTTTGTCTGAAGGTGCCTTTTCAAATTTCGCGCTTCGGGCCTAAAGAAAGTCCTGGATGTGTCGCACCATTCTGCGCGATGGTAAAGAGACGTTTACTAGGGGCTCTATAATCAGCCCTCGAAAAATCAGTCGGGCAGCATGTTTTGGAAGTAAATTGTCGCGTTCCCCGCATAAAGAACTCTATGAACATTAAATGACTGTTTTGTTTGTTTGTTTTGTGTAGGTGTGCTTTTTTCGCATAACCTTAGCTTTGTTCCTACTAATTTACCGTGATTAAGCGATTTCCGAATGGGCACCAGCTAACTGCACAAGGCCCTTCTGTATGTTTTGTTTCCTTTGCGTGCGTTGTATGAGCTCGTTTGTTCTCTTTGCAACAAGCTTTTCACTAGAACTCAGGGCCCGGTTGTTCGAAAGCCGATTAACGCTAACCCTCGATTAAAAAGTAACCGACGTTTTAATTTCGCCCTCTGAAAACACTTTCAAAAAGTGGTTTTAGACTAAAGCGGAAGAAAAGTGTAAGTCACAAGCGACAAGCAAAAGTCTTTCGGAAAAATCTTTGTGAATTGGTAAATAAACTGGAATCAAAGTTCACTCTAACCCAGGGTTAGCTTAATCAGGTTCTGAACAACTGGGCCCAGGAGTTTACTAGGCTAGCTATTGGAGTTTTGGAGTCCCGCTTTGTAACCCGGATTCAAGATCCGTCGTAACTCATTTTGTACCATTTAGTTTCGTTTTCCTTTCTTTTCGTAGGATCTCTTTAAACTTAGCCAGTATATTTTCTTAGTTTTCACCGCAAGTGCTGTATAACCGGTTAGCCTGATTCTGATAAACGTGTTAAATCCCGTTGTTAACGTTGATTGATAATTTCTTAGGTCTTAGCCAAGCAGATACATTCTGAAGTTTAGTTGATCAACATATTCGGATGTGGACCCCGGCTTTTAACATGCAAATAAATGACGGGGTATTCTGCAGTTAGGAGTTAGTCAAAGGAGAAGTCTTTCCATTTAATTCATCTGGTAATTGCCTGCCTCCAAGTGCACTAAGGAACAAAGCTTCTCCATGAAGCAAGGTGCGATGTCCGCGTCGAAACAAGACGCGATCGATTTTTTTCACATGTCCATCGCCAATCGCATATTTCAAGCCAGACAACTCATGAAAAAGCTCTTGTCGTCCTCGAGATTTATCTCGTAACTGATTATGGTCTTGTAGGATACTTCCCCTGGCATTTATAAACATGTAAGCAGTGAATGGACAATCGCCTAGCTATCTTACTTCGCTTATCAGTTCTTATAAACCAGTTCGTTCTTTACGTTCATCTGATCATTCACTTTTGCAAGTTCCGAATGTTATGACAGCCTCTTATTGTCAAAGAACCTTCTCCTATTGCGCCCCGAAACTATGGAATGGTCTGCCTAAATCTTTAAAAAAGTCTGAGACTGTAACTATTTTTAAGAAGAAACTTAAACATTTCTTTTTTGCGATTATTTTAACCCTTAGATAGTTATATGATTTTACTTACTTATTTTTTCGTTATATAAGATAATATATAACTTTAGCTTTCCGCTGTAAGCGCATTGAGAATTTCAAATGCGCTGACAAATACTGTTATTTGCGGACAACAAATAAAAATGACGTCACACAAAGATAAAAGCCAGTGCGCATGCTCCTAACCTAAACAACCAAAAAAAAAAAAAGAGATTTTGCTCGGCTTATATGTTATGTAATACCAGAACAGGCTCAAATAGCGTCACGTCTCTCGCTCGCCAGCAACAATTCACTTCCTATACATTCTGTCCCGGATCTTCACATCGATGCTTTTATGGTAAAAAGTAAAAACAAGTTGCGTTCTAATTCGCTGCGCTCAGACGAACGTAAATTATTCTCCTTAAATACTATAGAAAACACAACACCAAAGGAATGATGGTTGGATGCTCAGGCAATCCAAGCTGACCTTTATTAATACATTGACAAAAGAATACTACAGTTAATGTCCCATAAAAGCTACAATCCCAAATTATCAGTTATTATTAAACGCTTAGATACGTCTTCAAGGACATACTGACATGTCTTTAGCACAGTCCGACTTCCAGGGACCGTGTAATTTAAGTAACGTTCCGATAAACTGGTGCTGTTAATAACAACGGATGTAGCCCCTCCCGATCTTAAGCTATGCAGGCCATACAACGTGTAATCTAAGCCAAGATCCTTAAGACAATTCTTAAATACCTCCCTACATCTCGTATATGAGAGCTTACTTCCATACAACTTGTCAGTATTGGAAGATTTGAACAATCTTAAAAAGGTCTAAAGAGTGGTAAATTGCTGTTAAGATCTACTTCGGCCATCCGAATGTACCTTTCTAGAAGGGCAACAGGACAATATTTACTAAATAATCTTTGAATATAAACCTTATTCCCTTCCCTGTAAACGTCATTCTTGGCACGAGGAACAAACACACACGAATGATCAGGCAAAAATTCCAGATGGTTAAGCAAAATACTACTAAATTCATCATAACGAAGAAACCCCGCGAAACCTAACGAGCACATGCAAGCTAAACGCAAGTCCTTCAGATTAGCTGAAAGACCAGCGTACTTATCAATGATCTTCTTGATAACATCAGCAGAGATGGGTTCCTTCTTATTATAAATTGCTCTCCCAACCTGAGGCCAGCGCCCTCTTATTGACGTATGAGCGGACAAGCGTCCTTATACCCACTAAACAAATCTCAAATAAATCATTGCTGATCGTCATAAGAGTAACAGAGACCCAGTGGTCAAGTAATCAACTTCATGCGGACAGCTAACATTTGTCCAAAGAATCCCTTAGAGCCTAACAACGAATTGGTGTTCCATGTTTCAGAACAGTCCTTCCGCTAAAGAACTTATAATCCATGACAAAACTAAAAAATTTTCTGCCAATAATGGGCCAAAAATACGACGAAGGCCAGAATGGTACAACTAAAGTCGCGTGGGCCTTGGATGTATACAAGTAGGGAATTGCTCTATGGATTAAATTTACCGGGGGAACAACAAGAGAATTTTCCCCTGTTAAATTCTGAACGAAGAAATCCACTCCGCTACAACCTGGGTTCCAAAACCTTGAATAAAACTAGTTGACTTTCTTATTATAGAAATTGGCAAAACAGTCCACTGTATGTGGCCCCCAAGTTGTGATTTGCCAATCGTCTACATCAATAATACGACTAACAAAATCCGCCCTATCAAGCTTAGTTCGGGGAATCCATTGCATTTCCAGTTCGATTCCATTATCAACGCAAAACTGAAAAATCTTACGGGCTATAACATGCAAATATTTCCTCATGCTTCCAACCTGGATAATTCTACAGGCATTTTGACTGCAGAAAACCATTTGATGTAAGAGCCTTTAAGGCGGGGGGGGGAAGGCAAAAATGACTCAAGAGCAAATATAATAGCTGTTAACTCCCTCCAAGTAGAACTCATACCACACTCTTGTACGTCGCATTGCTTATGACATATCTGCTCACCGTTAACATTTAAATGTGCACCACATCCCGTGGCACTAGCGTCAGAATAAATAACATTTCTAGACGGTCTGAACGGACAATCTACAATACATTTCAAATTCAGTCTGACTAAATTGGTTTCCCAAAACTCAATTTCCTTTACACAGTAACCGACATATATTGAGAAATATCTGGTCATAATTCTGGAGATGTTCCCAAACACTGCACCGGCGGAAATAATCTTAGCCACGAGGGAAGTTAATTCCCTAGCGGACACCATAAAACGTTTTTGAGACATTCTTTGAACACAGTCCGCAATACTAGACAGGCGTCTATCCGAAATTCGAATAGTTCCGTGACTAGAGTCCCATACCATACCTAACCACTCAATGACCTGACAAGGAGTCCACTGGGACTTCTCGTCGTTGGTAATAAAACCGGCTTTCCATAAATCAGATCTAACACAGACAGCTAACGCTGCACAGGAGACTTGATCAGAATCAATTACCAACCGTCGTCCAGGAATAGAGCAACAATGATCCGATGGATCCTCCAATATTTTTCGAGTGGCTTAAGACACTTTGTAGAGATAAAAGGGGCTGAGGCCAATCCAAACGGCAAAACAGAAATACGAAATACCTGAACTTAGTATCGCCTGAAAACTTCCACTCGAAACCTAAGGAAGTCTGGTGATCTGGGCAAATATCAATATGATGGTAACCGCTCTTTAAATCAAACGAAATCATGAAAATAAGACAAGGCTATCTTCCAGTCTTCTACTTGACCCTTTGTTTGAAAAGATGTTTATTAACGCACCTTAAATCTAATATTAATCTCTTCTTCCCATTGGGTTGAACGGACACAGATAGAGGGTTAACCACATAAGGGGGAGCTTGGACGTCTACCACCCGATGTGAAGTCAAGAGCTCTAAAATTGTTTCCTCAACAAATTCTGGATAATGCAAAGAAGACACATTGTTTTTGAGAACGTTCCCGGAGGGAAATGTCTCGAAAGGAAGACGATAGCCATCTTGAATGACCAATATCATGTATATCATGCCAGAAAGATTTATTTCTCCTCAAATTGCCTTCAACTTGCAATACGGCCGATCCGGTCAAACTTTCATGTTCATAATCATTTATTACCTCGATAAATTCGTCAAAAGGAGCGTCATTACCACTAATATTTGGATGCCCCATCATTGAATCCTCCTGATCCGGGCTTAGTAGGTGTGGCGCTGCTCGAATAAGGGAAACCGCTCCTGTTGGGCTGTGGGATAAATGGGTTTCCGACTCTGCAGTCCTTGGCCCAGTGCCCGGCGCGATTACATCTGAAACAATGATTATTCTGAACGGCCTGGGAACAAGGAGATAGAAAATGATGAAAAATAACGAAACTAACAAGGGCGGGCGGGTGGGGCTACAACTTCAATGTCAGCACGGAAAGCGAGAGTGAGAGGACTAACTCACACTGAACAGTCTATAAATACTGAAACCACACCAATCAAGAATACCCAAGGGACACTCCCCAAGTGGCGTGTCCTACAGTGAATTGAATCAACGATGAAACAAACTGCTAATGAAATGTACCACTGCATACCAGCAGAAAATTTATTTACGTTCTAATTCGCTGCGCTTAGACGAACGTAAATTATTTTCTCCTTAAATGCTATAGAAAACGCAAGACCAAAGGAATGATGGTTGGATGCTCAGGCAATCCAACCCAAAAGGTAAAAGGTCTTACCGCGAAAAAGCTGAACATCGCTAGCAGATTTAAAGTTCTTACAAGCATTGCCAGAACTAGCCTTAGATTCAGCCGATAATTTCGCTTTCCGAATTTTCTTCTCATCTTCAGAGTTGGAAGCAAGCTCGTCCGACTTGTACTCCTGCACTAACAGCCACCCGTCTTTGCTTCTGTCTGCGAGCTTATATTAACTTCTGTTGCTTCTTTATGAGCTGTCTCCCTTCTGCCACCAGCTTGCGGACCTCTTGCGGCTCGTTCAGGCTGACCTCTATCTGACCAAAGATGTGGTCCAATTGGGCATTTAACTCGAACTGTTTCCTATTACCCTTGAATTTAAACTCAGCAGCTTCCTTAACTACTTTCGACTTTCCTTCGAGCTGCTGGCTTTTTTTCGTCGAGCTGGGATGCCAGATAAGTTTTGAACAGAGAGAACACTTGATCGTTCAAAGGTGGATTTGATTGTTCTTGCTGTGATGAAGAGTTCTCCGTGACTTCGGGCGCCGGAGTGGTTAAAACTTCTTCTTCCGATCGAGGCGACTTACTAGCCATCCTACAACTTCAATGTCAGCATGGAAAGCAAGAGTGAGAGGACTAAATCACACTGAACAGTCTATAAATACTGAAACTACACGAATCAAGAATACCCAAGGGACACGCCCCAAGTGGCGTGTCCTATAGTGAGTTGAATCAACGATGAAACAAACTGCTAGTGAAGTGTACCACCGCATACCAGCAGAAAATATATATACATCGCTATGCGCTTAGCAAAACCATGGGAAAAGTCCATACCCCGCTAGGAAATATACCGAGGTGTTAGTTGTCGCGCTGGCTCTATGATTAAAGCATAGTATCTCGCATCCAATTCAATATTTTATTTTGTAATTTACACTCTAAAAATCTTCTTTAGGATTTCTACTCAAAGAAAGGTTATTAAAAGTCTTGGACTTCCGTGTCATAAAACAAAATCATACTATTTTATTTTATTTTATTTTATCGCTCACAGCAAACATTCTGAACGTCTACTACGCTGGACTGATATTTTAAAGTTCAAAATCAGTGGGGACTTACAAGTTGGCATTGTTAAAAGATATCAAATGATAGAATTCATTTCTTTTTTTTTTTTTTCATTTCCTTTTTTGTTTTTTATTCAGTAAATATTCTACCAGGAAACAAAAAAGAAATCACATTTCTAAACTAAAAGCAACCACTGTAAGAAAAAACAAGCCATTGTTTAGGTAAGTTACGCGAAGCATTTCTGCAGTGTTGTTTTATGTTTTATGTTTTGTTTTTTCTTGCATCCGTCAGTCACCCACCTGTACGCACTAATTTACATCTTTATTAGCAATTGTCTTGAAAATATGCAAATATAGCAGACTAGAAAATTCAGTAGTTTCGATATCTTAAAATGTTTATTGTTTGAAGCTAAATTTAGAAATATTCGTTCGAACGGGTTTTCTGCATGACAAGGAAATCAAGGAAATAGACCTTTTTCATGGCTAACATATTGGTTGGGTAAACTGATTACAGGGATTGTCTGGGATTTTGGCTAATTCTCCTCTATATAAGGCATTTGCGCTGACAGCATTTTCATAAAGTGTAGAGAACGGATTCAGTCTAGAACCACCGTTAACGTGCTTTCTTCATACAAATCCCACTGATGGAAATTATGAAAGTTGCCGCGAAACTCGAAGAAACATGAGAAGATATTTGATTCCAATTTAGAACGCTATACCTCTCGTTTATTGGTCTAATTTTCTGTTGGATGAATGATATAGATAAAATTATTTAAAACAGTGGCAAATGTTGGGAATCGGGGTCTTTCTGGTCGCGTTCCAGCGATTAGAAGTTAGCCAAAATCCCATACATCCAGTGTAATTCGCTTGACAAATATGGCGTCATTAACAGTGAAAGGGTCCACTGCGTGACTTCCTTATCAATAATAAATTATGTGGTAAAGAGAGTTGGCAAGAGCTCTCCAATCACATTGCGAGGGGTGAGATCTGGGGAATCCCCATTAATTTCAGAACTGTATTCCAGGAAAAAAATGTTATCACATGCATTTCTTACGATCAACCGAAGCTAGAGCTGCATTCGCTTTGATGAACCTACTCGTGCAGCATCTCGCACAAGGTAAATCCTCGTCGGATTTAAGATACACCCGTTATTGATCCAGGTTTGATTACATTATAAACTGATACGGCGAATTTTTTTGTTTCTATAAACAGCAAGAAAGTTAGTAAATGCATTCATTGCGTTCAAGAAAATTCAACATCAAAGATTTGCTAAGCGTAGCATATTCGTAGCTGCATTGCCATTGCTAAAAATATGGTATTGGAAGTGTCTTTATGTCCGTGGTTGCGAATCGATATAACTTATTCACTGTAAGACCAGCGTTTCGTCGACAGTGGTCAACTGGAATGCTATCGTTTTCCTCAGAATGCAAAGAAAACTAGCTCTAATCAGCGGTCCTTACAGTACTATACGTGGCCGTTAACGACGAACGAAACTCGCCTTCAAGCAAGTATTCATTACGGTTCATATGGCTTGGTAATATTATTTCAACTATATTTTTTTTTTCAATGTAGCTGGAAAGAAATAAATCGGTTTAAAACCAAAGCCCCACTTTGCAGAAACAAAAGCGAAACTTCAATTCTCCATCGACGTCTGCTTCAATTTTTACTTACCTTGCCAAAGATGATGCAACCTTACTTACAAAGGTGAAGAATATACGTCCCTCGCTGTTTGTGCCTGATATCATTCAACACAAAATACATGGTATTTTTGCTTTTAACTTGAAATTCTTTATTCAAGTCGTTTCCTTTTTTTTTGGGTAGTCTTTTAGAGTTAAATCGAATGTGTTCCTTGACTGATAAGTAGTTCATTTATTCGGATACAAATACAACTAAAAGTGAAACCGCTCTTTCCTACTTCCTGTTGACGATCACATGCGCACATGCATGCATGTTGGCAGTCGCTGAAAGACACTCGTTCGTTTGAGTTATTCCTATGTGTTCCTCAATTTACGTGTTAATTGCGAACACTGCTAGGTTAGCCTCCAGCAAGATCATCCATAGGGCATTTTTTGACCGCTGTCAAAGCTATTTTCTCACCAACTAGATCAGATCCTCAGAGTATTGACAAATTTTGAAAAAGCCTGGCAGGTCAGGCAGTCACGCTGTAATACTCCTTTGGATAACTGAAGATCCAAGCGGCGAGGTGCAAACAACTAGAGGCTTTTAGATATTTTGACGGTCAAAAAACGCATTACATGTAAGCCGCTTGTTTTGTTGGGGATTAGACAAGCTAAATAAATCTTGATCAAAGCTATAGTCGTGGTCTCAACGAGTTTGGTGAAACGTAGAAGAACGTACGGTTTGAGGACTTCTTTCTCCTTTATAATTCAGGACTTTGTGTGAAATGGAATTTCTCGGAATACGTGTCGTTCGTGGGCCAGACTGGGAATGGGGAAATCAAGATGGAGGCGAAGGAAACGTGGGCACTGTTGTTCAAATCGGAAGGGATGCGAAATCACCCGTGACGGAACCGATTGCGTGGATCCAGTGGGACTGTGGAAAAAAAGCTAATTATAGAGCTGGATTGGACAGCAAACATGATCTTCGAATTCTTGACAGTTCAAATGGAGGTACTGTTCGCTTTTTGACTTATTTCGGTCCTCATGCAACGCCTCCAAATGGAGGGTTAACGAACATGCGCCTTTCAAAAGAAAAGCACAGATTACATCGACTGAGACCACATTCGTGACCAGCGGATTTACTGAAAACATGGTTTTGGTGACGGTTTTCACTCGCGCGGACTGAGAAACCTGGTTTCAGTCGTTGTTATGAAGTGACTTCCACAAGAGGCAATTTACGACATGCTCCATGTGTTTCAATTAATTTCGTATGGATTTATTTTAAGCTCCAAATTCCAGGTACAACAGGAAGACTGCAGGAAAGCTTTCCATTTAGAATAGCGGCACGCTATTCTAAATGGCCATACGTGACAGATCGTTCAGTCATTGGCCATACGTGACAGATTTACACGCAGCTCTTTGCAAGCTGTACTCTTATTGAATCGGATTTTTCATTGAAATATGGTCAGTTGTTTCTGTTATATGCTTGTTTGGATCCACATCCAGAGAGCCGTTGCAAGGACCTTGTGCCACATCCATGCGATCACCGAAAACAGCAAATTCGCTGGAGTGGTCCTAGACTTTCTAAAAATCTGTTGTAATTCACTGTGTTATTGGCCATGCAAAAGATGGGGGAAACGGACCTTTTCAAGTCCTTCTTTCATTTCCCAGAGCCATGTTTAATATTTGAAGTCATGTTTAATATTTGAAGTTGACTTTTAATGTTTCGGAATCAAGTAGGATAAGCTGTTATGGTGGCTTAGGTCTGGAACGCAGGACGTGGAACATGAAGATTTAATTTATGCTATCAATTCTAAAATCATTTGTTTTCCGGCAAGCCACCATTTTGCCAGGAGATTCGTCTTCTTCGACTCACGTCCTTCGACTTCGACGAAGTAGCGTGCAAATGAGTTCCTCTCCGTCTTGAATGAGTTGGCTCACTTGGCACACTCTTCCATCTCTCCTGTCAGGTGTGAGGCATCTCAACGTGATCTGTGATGGCTGTGGAAAGGATCCTATTGTTGGTCTTCGCTGGCGTTGTGTGACGTGTCCTAACTATGACCTCTGTACCAAGTGTTACATGACAGATTTCCATGATACAGAGCATCGCTTTAAACGCATCGACAAGAGCCGTGGCAAAGGGTATGTCACTATACGGACTGAGCTGGATCGGATTGAGCTAACCTTATGTTTAGAACTTTCTTTAAAGGAACAGCCTTTTCCCTTCAAATGAAGTGATCCATCTTTTCTTTCCAAATTTGCTTGGAAGGAATTGCCCAGAAATATATTATCACTGTCACTGTCACTGTTGTCGGCGTCGTTGTCATTGTCTCGTCTTTATTATTATCCATCGGTACGTCCGTCCGTTCGTTCCTTCATTATTTCGTTTCTTTGTTTCTTCGTTTATTTATTTACTTGTTCAATACTTTGTTCATTTTTTTTGAAGAGTTGACGTTGGAAGAAGACAGGGATCCACTAAACTAGAAGCCCGTGGATTATTTCAGGGGGCCAAGGTAGTTAGGGGTCCTGACTGGGAATTGGGCGATCAACATGGTGGCCCAAACACTGAAGGCAAGGTTATGGAAGTCACAAGCTCGGATGGTGAAGCCACCAACGATTCTGTTCGCGTCGTGTGGAAGGAAGGACAGGGGTCGCATCTTTGTAGAGTTGGTAAAAATGGAAAAGTACGTGCGTTATAGCTTCTTACTTTTAGGCATCATTCATGGAGTCAAACGTTTATGTTTCTGCTGACTAATCAGGTCAATAGCTAGGATTACTTATGCCATCCACCGTTAATACATAGATTTACTGATTCTGAAGGTCACTTCCACCCAGGTTGCCCTCTTAGTCACTGACTTCCACCTAGTTTGTGGAAGCATAAGTCAGTGTCATAAACAACAGTCGTTCTCAGGGCTACACTCAACGAACGATCTAACTTTATCAAGTTATGATATGACTCCGAGGCTGAAACAATTTGCAATTTCTGGTTAGATTTTCTGTAATTTTCTGAGATGGTTGTTCTTTGAACAGAATTGTCAACCGCAAGGAACCGGTATTTTCTCGAATTTCAAACCGTTTGCCTTACCGAAGTAAAATGTTTACGAGCAATGCCACTGCAGAGATTGTTGGGAATTTCCAAATTTCACAAGAAGACGAGAAGCCTGAGAGATTGTTCTGGACATGATATTGTACATCATGTCCAGAGCAATCTCTCAAGCTTCCCCTTTTCTTTCTAAATTAAGTTTAGTTACAACTCAGTGAAATTTCATTGCCGGGATCGGTATGGGACCCAGCTCTTCTGTTTTTATTATTAGAATCCATTGTTTCTGTCTTATGTTCTTTTGAATCCATTGTTTTCTGAACTAATCCAGAGCGTTGTTGTAATGATCCAAAGGGGCCTTTCGAAAAGTACTGCCCAATCCATTCGAGTCATTACTGGACAGATTGACTCAATGGATCACCCCTTTTCTTCCCAGTAATGTTTCAAAAATTGAAGTTATAGTCTAAATTTTGCTCTATCAATTTAAAAAAAAAGGGTGTACTTGCAAAGACGGGTAAGAGAAACGTTTCCATAACACCTAGAATGGGGGATAATGGTGGTAATCGTCTCGTGCTATTTTGGGTATCTTTTGTCTTGGCACCGAGATCTTTCTTGAAACGTTCTTGCATTGAGTCATCTAATGAGATGCACCATCGATCTGATAAATTTCACAGCCCCAGTGAAAAAAACTCACAGGATCCTTGAGGATTTTTAAAGATGTTGAAAGCCCTGCTTAACATGCTTGAAGATGAAGATCTTTTCAAGGTCTTTCAAGGCTCTTCGATAGATCCTAACCTCAAAGGTCCTTACTAGACTTCACTGTACATTCCGTGACGTTTCTCAAAATGGGTGCGCATCTTATTAATTGCAATTTGGATTAAGTGTCTGAATTTGCGATAACGTTATTATACCTCATAACCAAGTTTATTCAGTTGCTACAAGGATCCAGTTGATTTCATATTAGCAGAAAAGTATTTGTTTATGGTTATTTCATTTACTTTTTCTTATCATTATTATAAGGTGGACCTTAAGTGTACTGTGCCTGCGGTAGGCGGACATTACTACAGAGATCACCTCCCACCTCTCGAGGTTCCACAAACAAAGTCGCAGAGCGGCTTTACAACCGGTGATAAGGTTCTTGTGCAGCTCAGCAGTGAAAAGCTTGAGGAGTTATCAGTTGATCATGGTGGCTGGAATGCAGACATGGCAAAGGTTGAGTGAAAATATCCGCCACCTTATACCTGCTTTAATCTCGAATAACGTCCAGTAGTGATGTCGGATGAATCTTGCTATTCATTTAAGTCGTTGAAAGACTGAATATTGTTGTCTTCAACAACAATGACAAGGACGGCTGCTACAAGAACATTGTTTGAAAATATACCAATTTTCGATTTTTCCAATTTCAATTCACTTTCGCGTGTAAAATGTCCAGGAACTGAATTATTGGTATGAACGCCGTTGAAGTAGAGGGACAGAATTGAAAACCTGATGAAAGGTGGATGAACTCCGTATAAGGTGGTGATGAGTGGCATCAAGCACAAGCTTCTTTTGAACTCTCGAGCACTATATTGGTTGGATTTCAACAGCAACATAGCTTAATTTTTTTAGTATGATAGGGCTGTCAGGAACGTACTCGGTGGTGTTTACCAACCCGAGTGGCCTTTAAAATGAAGCTGCTTTACCTTTCGTCATGACCATTTATGCGTGACATATTTGTGGTCAAACGGGATGGATATAACAATTACCATCAACGAGCTAATTCTCAATGGTTAGTTTTCGTTCTACCAAACTTGCAGCTGACGAAGAAACGATAATCTTAGCTGTTATTATCTTTACGTTTAAAAAAATCACATTTCTTATTTTTCCAGTTTATTGGCAAGGTTGGTGTCGTGCAGGACTTTTCTTCTAATGGCGATGTGTTGGTTGAGTATCCTGACAAACTATGGCGTTACAACCCAAAAGCATTGACAAAGGTTAAGTAGTGAAGCTCTACATAAGACAAAATAGTGAAGACTCGGCATTGAACCTACTCGCCTTGGGCTCGTGGTTCTTGCACATTATATGACGTCATTTCTATTCAACAATTAGAGTAGTTTGAGTTTTCTATGGGTCAATAGATGGTCAGTCCTCGATTTGTTAAGTGCCCGATCGTTTCGTTTCGTCTCGTCTGGTATCGTGGTGTAAAGTTCTGTCGCTGACATGAAGCCAATTCTATCTTACTTCACTCTATTGAACAGATCCAGCAATTTAAGCGTGGGGATGACGTCTTAGTAAAAAGTGACAAGAACTTGGTCAAAGAACTGCAAGATGGTCATGGAAGTTGGAATGAAACAATGATTTCAGTATGTTGTTTGTTATTTTTTGCCCTTTTTATCGGCTTTCTACGAAACACAGCCGGCGGTTATATTTTGTGATTTTTGTGATCTCTCCATAGAGACCTTGAGGCTCTTAGTTTTCATGGTTATCATGCGAAAGAGCAGTAGTTAATTGAGTGTCGAAAGTAATTAGTAATTAGTAATTAGCTTTGGTTTTGGTTTGCTTCATGATTGCCTCAAAAATCTTGCTCAACCTTTTCAACCAAACGGATGCAAAACTAAAACCAATTACGGCTTAGTCACTCGTTTTCTAGCGCTTGGCGTCGGCTGTGTTTACTTGCTTTGCCTTCTGATTGTCTACTAAAACCAAGACGTTGAAAAAACTGTTGAACAAGGACCAGGTTTCTTTGACAACTCCGTGTTGTTTGGAGAAGCAAATGTCAGTGCTAAACTGGGATAAATACCACGACAACCCATAGGTTTTAATCGCATTTAACCCAGGGTTAGCGCTAACCCTGCTTCGAACAACTTAGCCCAGGGGTACTTGCTAGAAATGATTATGAACATCAGTTATCATAATTATGATTTGCGCGAGGAGGCCACGTGAGCTTGAGATAATTGCTCCTTTTGACTCCACAGTGATAGTTTTGAATGTAGGGTGAAGAACCCATGTATGTATGTATGTATGTATTCATTCATTCATTCATTCATTTATTTATGTATATATTTGTGTATTTATGTATTTATTTACTGAAATACTGATTTACTTGGCTTATTTGTTTACCCATTCATTCATTCATTCATTCATTCATTCATTCATCTATTTTTTTGTTTGTTTGTTTATCTCTTTATTTGTTTACTTACTCATTTTCTATACAGATCCTTGGTCGAACTGGCAAGGTCCTGGAGGTCGACGGCACTGGAGATCTATTGGTTTCAGTAGAAGGTGATAAATGGATGTTGAATCCTGCTGCTGTAACGTACGTCACCGATCCAGATCCTGCTCAGGCTCCGACTGAGGGTGATCGTGGTAGTGAAGATCCATTAGGTATCAAGTTTTCGATTCTTATCATTGCCCGGCGATGCCACAATCGGAGCTTTAGCCAGGAGGACGGAAACGGCAATGAGATCGTCATTTCAAAACTGTAATTTGCGTTATTGTAATCACGATTGCAATAACGTTGTTACGTTCTTTCAATATGTAAAATGTGTGTTATCCAAGATAGAATGAAATTGGTATAAACGGCTTTCAAGTTTGGAGAGGGAAAGAAAAATGCATCATCGTGTGCTGACGTTCTGCCTAACCCGCTGATTTCAGTGGTTTGACGTTGTAGTTTTGCGGAGAACGGAAAGAAATGTATCAAATTATAAGCAGCACATGCAGGGCGTACAGAGCGATAGTTTACTTGGCTATTAACTTGTTGTTTAATGGAGGTCTCGTTGCCGTTTCCGTCCTCGTTGCTAAAAGATCCCCGCTCTCGTAGACGTCGTCGTCTATACTCCCTAGTAAGTTATTTATTAGATAGCCTTGGCAACGAGGACGACAACGGCAAGAAGAACGCCACAAAACAACAGCTTTAATGGCCAAAAGCAATCGCTCCGCACGCTCAGGTCCGCACGCCAGGGACGTGGGTTTTACATTTTGATAAATTTCTTTGCCGTGCTCTGAAAAACAACAACGTCAAATGACCAAAATCAGCGGCTTGGGGAGAACGTCAGCATACATCTTAGAAGTATGGCTTTTCTCTCTCAACTTGAATGCCTTCTTCTTTGGACAACAGACCTACATTTTACATATTGAACAAGTTGAAATAGTGGCGAAGTGAATTCCTTTTTTGAAGCGAAGTTCTCGTTACCGTTGCCGTCCTCGTTGCTCCAGCTCTCCATTTTGCAAGAGTCAACTGCCACTGCCAGCTGTTAGGCTTACGTACTGTTAACACTGTTATCGCTGTTATTAGACCTAACTGGTGCAATGTGTTTTCCAGGCTTATTGCATCTCTTCAGAGGTTTACTAGAGCACGCCGTTGAAGACATCGGAAGCTGCCCTCTGGCCGTAGCCTGCAGAAACAACCAACTTTCAAGAGTCAGAGAAATCCTGGATAATCATCCAGAAAAGGTATAACAAGGAATGGATCTGATGAACTGACTTTGTTACTGATGGCTATCATGATTAGTGAAACAGCACCTTGCAAATCACGTATTTAAAAAAAAATGAGTCAGCGGTGATACTTAAGGTTTTGCAAATGTACTTCTCAGAACAGAACAGTGAAGATCTAACTTTGCATTTCTAGCTACTTTTTTGAATGGTTTTGAAATTTTTCGCTCTGATAAATATTGATTCTGTGGCAGGAATTAAAAGTTTATTATGCATATATACATGATGGTTTTTGTTGTTGTTGTTGTTGTTGTTTTTAACCTTAAAGCTTGTGGGACCTTGCAGAGAAATTAACAATTGGAATTGACGCAAAAGCAACAAACACAACTGGAGAGATGCAACCAATTGAAACAGTTAGCTATTTATATTGAATGCAGGACCAGGACGAAGACATCCGCATGCAAATCCACTGTCCTAACTAACCACTGGGCCATGCTTTGGTCTCGTCACTCAGAATAAACTTCGTTTAGAGATGAAATCGAGACCTTGTTTTATTTCAGATTGACGAAATAGCAGGTGGTCAGTCACCACTTCATATTTCGTGTCACGAGGGGCACTGTGACGTCATTAGAGAGTTGATTGACAGAGGAGCCAACAGGGACAAGCTGGTAACCAATCAAAATGTTTACAAGAATTTCGTTTGAAAATACATCAGAGAAGTTAATAACGATGAAGATTTGCTACAATGTTGACACGCTTCGAATCTTTTTTACCCAATAAACCTTAATCTTTTCTTATGACGCAAGCGCTCATTCTCCACAGAACAAACAAATAATACACCCTCAT
>BLFK01001065.1:21069-43569 GCA_014634185.1 Astreopora myriophthalma | reverse complement strand
GTATCACTTCACTGTCCTTTATTGTTAAAGTATGAATTCCAACAGAGCTCCAAAACAATGGTCCCTCACGAAGAACGAAACCATTACCACATTCGAAGCCTGGAGGCAGAATCTCCAGTATTCCCTTTCCCTGGACGCCAATTTCGCCCCCTTTTTAGCAGACGATTTTTCGTGGCTGAAAAAGTCATCCACTTCCCCCCCAAGGGGACTTACGTCTGATGGAGAAGGCGTCCAACCTCTCGTCGACGTACCGCTGATCAGAATATGTTGGGTCAAATAGCAAATTTTTGCCCTGTCATTTCACGTAATACCATCGTGAAAAATTCTACATCCGTCAAATCCATTTGGCAAGCGATAAGGGCTCACTACGGCTTCCAGTCTACTGGTGCCCATTTCCTCGATTTTGCTAGCATTAAGCTTGATGTCGATGAACGCCCAGAAGATTTATTCCAGCGGTTAATGTCTTTCATCGAAGATAATCTCCTTGTTGCCAATAGCAGCATTACCCATCACGGTGACGCGATTACAGCTGATGAGGAGCTGAGCCCCACACTCGAAAATTTAGTGGTTTTAACATGGTTAAGGCTCATACACTCCGATCTGCCTGGTCTTGTAAAGCAACGTTACGGTACAGAGTTAAGGTCAAGGACAATGGCTTCTTTGAAACCGAAAATTTCACAGGCTTTAGACTCCCTCCTCGAAGAGATTCGCTCTACCGCTGACTCCAAAGTTCTACGCACCACCGCCGCAAGGTTCAGGCAGTTACCTCCTCGCCCTTCTTACAAATCGTCTCCACAGCCATGGGCCTCCAACAAGCGACCAAAGTCTTGTCCATTATGTAAACAGGCAGGGCGCAATGACCAGCAATTCCTAAGTGCTTGCTCGTATTTACCTCCAGAGGACCGTACTTATCTTTCTCGTTCTCGCCTAACTTCTGCCCTCGACGATGAGGAGGCTGACTTTGCCGTGTGTACACCCTCATCTTTCGTTGAAGAAGACGACCACACTCCATGCGCTTCCGCACGTATCGTTTCACGTCGCGTCAGTACTAAACAGTCGCCCCACTTCAAGGCTTTCTATAAGCATCATTCACTACGACTCACCCTTGACACTGGGGCAGAGACTAGTATGATGAAATCATCCGTTGCCCGTTCCATCGGTGCCCCAATTAAACAGTCTTCCCAGCAGGCATTGCAGGCCGACGGTATGACCCCCTTAGCCGTAGCCGGCGAAACCCACCTCATCTTATCCCGAGCAGACAAACAACTCGCTCTTGACGCTCTTGTCGTTGACGACCTAGACGTAGACATTTTAGCGGGCACACCCTTTCTGATTGCCAATGACATTATGGTCCATCCCGCAAAGTGCCAAGTACGTATTCAAGACTCTGAGATCATTCATTACGAACCTATAGATGTTACAACCACTGGTTCCCACGGCGTGCGGCGCACACAAATTTTCACCCTACGCGCTCCTCCTTCCACGACTGTTGTGTGGCCTGGAGAGTACTTAGAGCTGGACATCCCCCCTGACCTTGGAGATGATCGTATACTGGCACTTCAACCACGGACAGACACCCCTATCTCCAAGCATACGAAACCTGCCAACATCTGGCCTGAACCCCAAATCTTGGAAGCTGTCGGATGCAAAATCCGTTTAGTTAACACTTCCAACGAGCCAAAGCCATCGGTCGCCATGAACACCTCAGCCAGATCCTACCCACCATAGGCATAACGTCTCCGACCCCCAGCTCGACACCCACCGACAAGCCATCTCCTGTGCGGCCCAAGTGTTCACCACCCTTTTCGTCTGCCGTGTCTGTAGATCCTGACAACCTACTACCAGATCAGTCTCGCCTCAAATTTCAGCAGCTGCTGCAAGAGTACGACCGTGTCTTTGATCCCAATATAACCGGTTACAACGGTGCGGCTGGTCCCATTCAAGCTACCGTGAACATTGGCCCAGTACAGCCCCATCAGCGCAAAGGGCGCATCCCACAGTACTCGCGCAACCAACTTGTAGAGCTGTAAGCAATGTTCGGTGAACTTGAACATGCCAAGGTCTTCCGTCGCCCCGAGGATCTTGGCATCACTGTCGAGTACCTTAACCCGTCGTTCCTAGTTAAAAAGCCTTCAGGTGGACACCGTGTCGTAACTGCCTTTGCTGATGTAGCACGGTACAGTAAACCGCAGCCGTCCCTTATGCCAGACGTCAACACAACCCTGCGCACCATCACACCCTGGCACTATCTGGTCAAAACCGATCTCACCCAAGCATTCTATCAGATCCCGCTCTCCCAGTCTTCTCTGAAGTACTGTGGCATAGCTACACCCTTTCGAGGAATCCGTGTGTACACTAGATCAGCCATGGGTATGCCTGGCTCTGAAACTGCTCTAGAAGAAATGATGTGCCGCGTTCTCGGTGACCTTATCCAGGAAGGCTGCGTAACTAAACTTGCAGATGACCTCTACTGTGGTGGCGATTCACCCGAAACCCTCCTATCCAACTGGAGACGTGTACTTGAGTCCCTCGACCGCTGCAACCTTCGTTTGTCTCCTACCAAAACCATCATTTGCCCGAAATCTACCACCATCCTCGGCTGGATCTGGTCTCAAGGCACTCTGTCAGCTAGCCCCCACCGTATCGCCGTCTTGTCATCATGCCCTCCTCCCCAAAGTGTGAAAGGCCTTCGATCCTTTACTGGCGCTTACAAGGTCCTCAGTCGCGTGCTCCCAAACTGCTCGGACGTGGTGGATCCCCTCGAGTGCGCCCTCACTGGCCTCCAGCCTAATGACAAACTACTGTGGGACGTGAATCTTACCCTCAGGTTCAAGACTGCACAGGAACACCTATCTAGGCACAAATCCATCGTTCTTCCTTGCCCCTCCGACACCCTCTGGATAGTCACTGATGGATCCGTTACCAAGAGTGGCCTCGGTGCTACATGGTATGTCTCGCGTGCCAGTGACCTGCACCTAGCTGGCTTCTACAGTGGCAAACTGCACAAACACCAAGTCAACTGGCTTCCCTGCAAGGTCGAGGCCCTATCAATTGCTGCCGCAGTCAAATTCTTCTCTCCATTCATCATCCAGTCGTCACATCCCACGACTGTATTAACTCATAGTAAGCCATGCGTTCAGGCGATTGATAAACTTTGCCGTGGAGAGTTCTCGGCAAGTCCCCGAGTAACTTCCTTCCTAACGACTGTCAGCCGTTACCAAGTCAACCTACAGCACCTGGCTGGGAAAGCGAACCTCCCGCCTGACTTCACTAGCCGCAACGCCCCTGACTGCAACGAGCCCAATTGCCAGATTTGCACCTTTGTCCATGACATGGAAGACTGTTGTGCAGGGCTTCTCGATCCAGGACATCCTCGATAATAAGTCTAGCCTCCCATTTTCCACAAGATCTGCCTGGCTACAGATCCAAAGTGATTGTCCCGACCTCCGGAGAGTTCACGCCCATCTTAAACAAGGCACTCGCCCGTCAAAGAAACTCACCAATGTTCGTGATGTCAAGCGTTATCTTAGCTGTATTTCCATTGCTAAGGACGGAGTTCTCGTGGTTAAACGCAGTCAACCATTCGTTCCAGCCATTGAGGCCATCGTAGTACCCCGGTCCGTGCTAGATGGTTTGTTAACCACCCTTCACATTAAGCTCAACCATCCTTCCCGCCATCAGTTTCAATTGGTGCTTCAACGTCAATTCTTTGCCTTGGACATGAACGACGCCATCTCCCGCATGACATCCGCCTGCCACACCTGTGCCTCTCTTCTGTCGTTCCCCTCCTCTTTGATCTCCCAATCTTCTGAGGACCCCCCTGAAGTCGTAGGAGTCTCCTTTGCCGCCGATGTCATCAAGCGTCATCGCCAATCGATCCTAGTTCTCCGAGAATGCACCACATCCTTCACCGCTTCTTGCTTGATACAAGACGAGAGACACGACACTCTCCGCGACGCCCTCACACGTCTAATCGTTGGTCTACACCCCCTTGATGGTCCTAGAGCGATTGTACTCGTAGATCCTGCTCCTGGCTTTTTGTCCATGAGTAACAATGACTCACTTAAGCATTTACGTCACAATCGAGGTCGGTCGCGTTAAGAATAAGAACAAGAATCCCGTCGCCGAGAAGGCTGTACGTGAACTTGAAGAAGAGCTCATTCGTCAAGAACCTGGAAAACGTCCAGTCAGTGAAGTTGGCCTCGCTAGTTTTCCGGGTTATCGTCTCGCGAATTGTGGACCCAGCGGAACCAGTTCACCCACGAACAGTTGCCCTTCTCCGATTCTCAATGTATCATCGCCAAGCATGAACTGCGTTCCTCCAACCATGCCTTCAGCGAGAGGTCCAAGAACCCCCGTGGACTTGTCCCAAATCCACCTCCACTCCAAGTCAGAGACATTGTCTACCTCGTCCCAGACAAGGACAAGTCACGAGCTCGTGACCGCTACATCGTCGTCTCCACCGACCCTCCCTGGTGCTTCGTGAAGAAATTTAGTGGTTCCCAACTTAGAGCCTCTTCCTACAAAGTCAAGTTATCTGAGTGCTTCCCTGTGCCTCCCTCCGTTGTAGTGTCCAACCACCCAGGCTCTCCAGCTTACCAAGGCAAGGATGAGGAGCCTTTACCTGTAACTCCTGCAGCGCCCTCTGCCCCAGAACGGCCAACGCTA
The DNA here is from genome assembly GCA_014634185.1 of Astreopora myriophthalma. Taxonomy (NCBI): domain Eukaryota; kingdom Metazoa; phylum Cnidaria; class Anthozoa; order Scleractinia; family Acroporidae; genus Astreopora; species Astreopora myriophthalma. The sequence continues at coordinate 38,901 of BLFK01001065.1, read as the reverse complement.
TCCACACCTGCACCCCCAGAGCTTACCACCATGCCTTCTGTTGATGAGCAAACCTCTCCCTTGGCCAGTGCTGATACGATTGATGTCCCCTTCCATATCCCATCTCCCGCCCTCGTCCCTGAGCAGCCGTGCACCAGTGTTGTTGCTACTGACCAATCCTCGAGTTCCTCCTCATGTTCACCTCCAGGACCTCCTAACCCAAGACCTCAAAGACAGTGCCGACCTCCGTCTTACTTAAATGACTATGTCAGATTTTAGCCTGCCTGTTGCCTCAGCTCTACGGTGTAGTACTAGGTTTACTCCTTTCATGACATATTTCCAGAGCCAGTGTCATTCCGTTAGTCCGTTTTCACCTATGTTCAGTTTCGTTCATGAGTCATGTTTCCATAACTGCTGTAATCCCAGGCCGTTGAATCCCAACCGTTAGCTCGTTCGTGTTTCCTTTTAGAGGGAAGAAGAGGTTGCGCCAGCAGGCTGTGCCTGCGGCTATGCGTATTGTACATGCGCGCGCATGCTTCCGCCGTTTTGGTGTTGAGTTATGCGCGACCATCTTGGGCCAGGGCTGTATTAAAGCTGTTACGTTGTTGTGACATTCCCGCCCTCTTAACATTGGCGCTAAGCCATTTCATTGGATGAATTTGATGAACGTGTTGCCGTACAAACCCAGTGCTGGAGATGGACACTTCTAGTTATGGGCTCCTGGTTGCCTGTTGTTGATTCTCTATTTTCAAACTCATGAATAATTGATGAGCCCAAAACAAAAGAAGTCACTATCGTGAAGGAAGTTTGGATATGTGATCTTAATTAGCATAAAATTTCGGCAACTTTAAACTCAAATTTCTCTTAAAATACTGATTCCTTTGAGAAGCAATATCAAACACTCAAAAAGAGTGTTTCATCCTCTATCCAAACACCTCGAATTCGGTTAAAAAACTCAGCCTTCGGCCTCGTTTTTCAACTGGCTTCTCGATGTTTGGATATCTGATCAAACACTATTCATCCTGTTTGACATATTACCTCCGAGAGGTTTTCTCCGGGTACCCCGGTTTTCCGCTCTCCTCACAGACCAACATTTGCAAATTCCAATTCGATCCAGAATGCACGGACTCTTCTGAACGAGTTCTTGCAAACTCCGTAGTTCTTGGGGTGGGAAAAAACTAGAATTTACGTTGACCAGCGACGCTTTCCATTTGACAGAACTGCCCAGCCACACCGGACACTTGGAAGGACTAACTCTACAACGCCCTCAAATTAAAACACTTCTAGGATGAAATATACTCCTCCAAGAGAATGCGACTTTTCTTTCAACTATTCCTTCAAAATTGTTACATTTTCTTTGCCAACTGACCCGTCTGGCCAGCCAATTCTGACAAAAGGAACCCGCGCTACGTCCCGCAAAGGGCCTATCCTACCCCTTACCCCGGAATTAGCTTAATGGTTCTGCGTTTTCTTTTAGCCCGGCTGCTGTATTAATGCTCCAGTGAAAGACAATCAAACTGCTCTTCATCTGGCAGCTCATGAAGGTTACCCAGTCATGATCGAGATACTTCTAGACCATGGTGCTAATGTAAATGCTGGAGATAAAGACAGGGACACACCACTTCATATCAGCCTGGCGAGGGAATTGCATATCAAGACCAATCAGGTCGCCAATATGGTAAATACCACTTATGCATACCATACTATACAACGGCAGAAGCCCACAAGTGTCCAACTCCACCACTGGGTTTGTACCCCAACACAAGAGTAGACGGAGCTATTTTTGAGACGACATTTTGCATGCTAGAAGACAGAGACGGGCAAGATCATTCAATTCATTCCATCAAAGTGCTCAGCATGACAGCGATTGATAGCTCATATTTTATGCCATGTGCTTTTTGCATAGGGGAGAGCGCTTGCAACTATAGAAATCACTTTTCACGAAATTACAAAACTCAGCTAAAAAACACTCATCTGCTATGACATATGGACAACTATGCTCTTACATTTCTAAGCCATGTCGAGTTTTATGAGATTTTCAGCCCGTTGCTGTTAAAAAGTTCTGGTTTAAGGAATGGAGGGGGGGAGGGGGGACAATGGTGCAAATCATGAAAAATGCACCTCTGTCTTTTCTCTGGGTGGGGGAAGACTCCGCACAACCCTAACTAGGGCCTTCTGTACGTATGCAGATACGGTTTCTAGTAGAACGTCTTTGCTTTCACCCCTACACAGAAAGTAGCATATCGATATTCTTATGCATATCCATTTATATTTACTGATATTTATATATTTATTATGTACATACTGAGATTTACTGACAGTTTTCTTCATAAGAAAAACCGCTCAACAATTTCTAATAGCCAATCACAGCAGTGAAATGGCTGTCCCCCACGTACGTGATGCAATTCGTCCAGTCAGGATCGACTTGTCAAAACATACCACTGATTTCATTCAACCAGTTCAAGTTCCTTGCGTGCAAAGCCGTCATGGCGAGAAAATTTTCTTACCAAAAGTACAAAAGTACTTGTATTTTCAACAATGGTTCAAGGATCCACGAGATTTGAGCATTTAGAAAAGTCAATTGACGACTGTATTATCGATATATTATCAAGCAACAAAACAAAAACGCAAGAGCTAAGACTACGGGGGGTGTGGGACTACTCATTAAATTTCTGTGAGAAAAACACGAGCAAAGAAATTCTGAAAACATCGAAACCAAAGAACTGAACGAATATCTCTGCGAGTCTGCATTTGTTAAGCGAAAAGACGGCAAAGACTTTGAACCCTCAAGTCTCAGAGGTCTGTTTTCAAGTTTTAATCGACATTTGAAAGAATGCAAATATACTATCAGTGTCATCGAAGACGTTGCTTTTGAACACGCAAGAAAATGTCTAGAATCCAAAAACAAGCAACTTAAAAAGGAGGGCAAAGGAAATAGACTTAATACAGCAGAAGCTCCAAGCGATGATGAGATTTACATTCTCTACGAAAAAAAAACTCCTGGTAATTTCAAATGGTGAAGCATTGATAAACACAGTTCAGCTCCTCAACTCACCGTATTTTGGTCTACTAGGATGTGAAGAGCATAGGTAAATGTGCGTGGAGACGTTCAGTTCAAGAAAATTTCAGTATGTATATAGTAAACAAAATTAATCACAGAAAGTGTTTTTTTTTAACGGTATTTACGCACTCGCTTGTTCTCACAGAACTTGTGTGTAAAGACCGTACGTATATCAGCACTTTCCATGAAGAAATCTATGTATATTCAATTTTCTCGGCTGTGATTTCGGACCAACGCAGCAATTCTTTTTATTATTATTGTATTTTTAGAAGGTGACTTAATAAAATTGCTACTCTTGCAGCCGGCTCTTCGTGTGCTAAGAGGAGGTGATAGCTCATGTTATGCTGCTGTTTCTCGATGTTTACTGAGTTACGGAGCTGATGTGCGACAGGGCAATAGCAAAGGAGAAACGCCGCTCGACAAATGTAAAGGCACAGAAGTTGAAAAGCTCATCCGGGAGATTGCAGCCAATGGGTAACACTTGTTCATCATAAACAGCAAGTTCCATTATAATCAGCAATGTCCTGAACGATCGGTGGGCTAAGTACGAATGTTAAAAATCGATTTGGTTCGACTAGGTTGAAAAATGAAGGCCACAACCTGAAAGAACCTCCAAGCATGAGTAGTTTTAGCATTTGTGGTAACCTGCTATTGTCTGGGTATTGAAGCAGCTGCTTTTGTTCTGGAGTCTAAGTCATTGTTTCTGTTGCCTGTTCTTTTGTTGTCCCGAAGGGTAACGAGTCAATGAAGTCAGACCTTACAATAGTTGTTACACGACCCCCAAGCATACGTCAGATTATGGAATTTGAGCAAGATTGGTATAAAGAGATGTCAGCGGTGAACCTTTTCAAAATCGCGCAGAAAAGAGAGCTCAGTATAGACTGGAAGGACCTCTGTCCGTGCGATCTCTCAAAGTACTTTTTTTTTTAAAAGAGTACTATGTCCTTACGTTTGAAGCAATAACAATCAAATTCCACAAGCGACCTGACATTTGGATGCACTTCATGGCGACGGGCTTAATTTTTCGGAAAAGTCGATTTTTAACATTCATTCCTAGTCTCCTGCTCGTTTAAAATGTGCTGAATATTGACCTGGGGCTGTTTCTCAAAAGTCCCAGAAAGCAATTCGTAAATCTGCGATCCGCTTATTTCAAAAAGCTGATCTCCCATCCTGTTTTCAAGGTAAGAAAAAGCAAATTTTTAGCAGGATTTTATGCCTGGAAACGCCTTCGTTTTTAAGATACGTGAGAAATTATGGCACCCGAATTAGGCCCGAAAGTTTGGTCGGGGTTTTCGAGAGACTAATGAATGGTACCTGGACGCAAGCTTTGCAGCACCACAAAAAAAAAGGTGATTGTGCATCAACCTCAAAGGGGAAAAAAAAAAGTTTCATATCACTGTTCTCATTTTCTTCGGTGAACAATTTTTTACGCTATATTATGCAACATGACACTAGAGTCTCACTGGCTGGGATTGCCTCTAAGTGAGGTGCTGTTTAGTGTCAAGTGACTAGGTCCTACAAAAGGCCTATTGCGAAAAGAATTCCTGCACGCTAACAGAACGATTATTAACGGAATGCGAGTGATTTTTCTATAACTCTTTAGTTATTTGTAGAAATTCGCAGGTCAAGAAGGTCCCAACCTATAATGGAGGAACCAGCAATTCTGCCGTCCAGAATGAAGGGCCAAATGAAGCCGACCAAGTCTCTAGAGAAAATGACGAAGTTGCGAACGAAGGACGTGGAGAAGAGCGACGACAAAACGAGGAGGGGATGGAGCAGGATGGGTTTGTCGATAACAGCCCCGTGGACAATAACCTGTCACAGATTAAGGTAAGATCAACGGGCTTCTATTTTGCCAACATTATTTTTTTCATTCCATTTAATGCAAAAATCCTGTGCAGCGGATATTTCCTTGAAGAGAGTTTATTACTTTCCGAGTATGCTTGCGTACATAAGCTTAGGGGTGATATTTCTCTCCGTTAGAGCCTGATCGGGAACAGGGTCTGCCTATCGGAAAACTCTCAAACAAAGTGCCCATTGGTACCGCCATTGGTCTTTTGATATTCTCCTTTGGGCATTTGAGCATCTAGGAGCAAATTTCTGCTACTTCAATACATTCCTCTTAAAAGACATTATGACTACATTTTAATGACTTGTAGTCTCAGATTTGTTTTCAAAGGAAAGATAGTATCGGAAAACGCTTACATGCTGGCGTTTTTCCATGATTCACTGCACAGCATGGGGGAAGTGATTTAAAACTGTTTTGAACGTGGTTTAAAACATTTGCTTAAACTAAAAATGGTCAATTATGGAAGAATAGCGACCCCAAACAACTGAAGCTTTATATTTGTAGGTATAAAATTCTTTAGTCGCATAATACCCCCAATTCACTAATTAAGCTTTTCTTAGATACTACTTGTGCTCAGTAGTGGTATGCACCCCTTGGCATCAGGTTGGGCGGTTGGAAAAGGAGGCTTCTGATTGGTCCATTCAAATTTTCCCGCCGAAACGGAGCACGCTGATTGGTAGATGTCAAAACACCGCCATTTTGAATCTTTAAGACCGCCATGTTGAATCATTAACAGTCAGACCAGACATGACGTCACGCCCCAACCGGAAGTCACGCTCAAAACGCATTGTTTGAAGAATAACAACGAATTTTTAATAAAAATAAACTTATTTACAAGCGGGAACGTGGGAGGACTCTGACCGAGTCCCCGTCCCTGGATTTTTTTAAAAAACGACTCTTTACACGTTCACCAAATGTATTCTTCTATACCGAACTCTTCGTCCTCGGTGTACGGGGGCGTGTCGGGCAGGACGAACCCGTAGGTCCCGTCGTTCTCAGAGACGTCGGCGTCCTCGTCCCTGGACAGTTCGGCGTCGGTGAGGTCCCTGGACACGAAACTGAAGGCAATGGTCGACGTCGTGTCCGAGGACCACTCGTCATCCACGTCGTCGGCACTGGGACTGGGTGTGTCGTCGTCCTCCGTCTCGGTCTGCGTCTCCATGTCGGTGGTCACATTGAGGGTATCGGTGACGCTCACGGTATCCCCACCTTCACTCGCTGCATCATCTGAGGTGGCACCCAGCGGCACGAGGAAGGCCCGGCAGTGGGGCCAGCACCAGTCTTGGCGGTTGACGGGGCCATCGCCAAACTGCGTCAAACAGAAGCGCATGAGGCAAAAGACATGGAGCCATTGTCTGCAGCAGGGGGTCTTGGCCGGTCTCCACAGGCGGACCCCTCTGGAACCGAGCTGGGTCGCGAACAGGTTGACCGCGGACAGGCGTGCCATCAGTTGGAGGGTTGGGACGTAAGGCACGCCGTAGTGCAAGCACACCAAGCAGCATCGTTCTTCTTGAGTGGTCGCCATGTTCGTTTGGGTGGGAGCGAGCCGGGTGCTCTCTTATACAGGGTTGGCAAGGCACGACCCGACCCGAGTGAACCAATCAGACCCTCCTTTTAAAAACCCCCCTGGAGGGGGGATAGGGGGTTATCCCCCCAACAGACCCTCTCCGCCACCTGGGACGTCTCTGGGCGCCCATTGGTCGACACGCCCTCGATAAAGGGGAGGCCCGAGAGACGCCCCCATTCCAAAAACATGGAGAGCTACCGGGACGTGCTCCCCCCCGAAATGAAAGACAAGATTTTAAATATGCGAGCCAAGATGGAGCACCGTGAGAAGATGAAACGTGTGGCGAAAGAGATCAGGAGTCTCACCGTGTGCCCCTACAAGAGGATGGCGCTCGTCCCGAGGACCAAGCCGCCCAGCTGTTCCAACCCCGGCTTCATCCACTGTTCCCGGTGCACCCTGTTTCACCTGGTCGGGAGCCGCTGGCTGTACATGGCACCGCTGCTGCCCATCCTGGACGTACCGTACCTCGTCGACGACCCGGACCGTTTCCCGCAATGAGTCAGCCCCACCCTCAGACCTGGACCGTCCCCGGACAAGCCTCGGGGGTCTCTTGAGACCCCCACACCTTACATGCTAGGAAAGGCATGACCACACAGTTATGAATCACAATAACAAATTTAATGCGCTTTTTCCTATGTACAATCAAGGGTGGGCCAAACGCTGCGCCCGCACGACGTTGACAAAATGCATGTCTCTTTTCCGTCCCAGGACCCCGCGCATCCAGTGCACAAAATGATAACATTCGACGCGAGGGCAATGATGGCGGTCGGGATCGTCGTGGTGGCCACAGGTCGCCACGGTGGTCAAGCGCGTCAGGGCGTCGAACTTGGGGCAGTTGACTTGTTCCAAGTCAAAGGAGGGTATGTTCAAACTGTTCAGCAAATCCTTCTCGTAATGGCCGCCCTTGAAAGCCACGCGAGGCCCGTCGGGTGTCTTGAAACGGGCGTAGAAGGCCTTGAGGTCTTCGGGCAACTCGCTCAAGGGGGCAGCGTGTTCGCTCTCATGGGCGTAGAACGGTAGGCCGTGCACGCGTTCTTGCACATACCGAGCGGTCCTACGGTTGGCCACGTCCAGGCGACGCCAGAGGAAGGCGTGAGCATAATGTTTGGACCCGTGATGGTCGCCGGTCGAATCGCACCACCCCAGTTCTTGCGGGACGAAGGTCGCCCGTCCATCCTTCAGGAGATGCACGCTGTACCCGTCCAGGTCGACGACCAAGCACACCTCGTTCAAGCAAGTTCGATCCATGACTGACGGACCAAGGTCCGACCGCTTTCTTATGTACATAGTCAGTCCACGGGCACACCCCACGCAATCACCGCATCTTTTTCCACTAGTCCTCGGGCACCGGAAAGATCGTGTGGAGGATCGGGAGCTCGGGCGTGGGTGGCGTCTTGTGGATGATCGTGGGTGGGGACTGCAGGGGGCGACGCCACCCCGACGGAGCCGGAGCAGGAGCCGGTGGGTCGAACATGGCCACGCGTCGCCACATCACTTGAGGGGTCCACGGACGGTCCACCCACTGGAAGAAGTTGCACCCTCCATCGTCCGAGCAACGGCACATCAGAAAACCGCGTCCTCGGTTGGGCGTGTCACGCTGCACCACGGCCACGTGGGCGGGGAAGCCGCAGTAGCAGAAGAAGAGGCCTGCCTGGATGTCGGGATGCACGGCCCCTTCCAAAGCCTGGAGCAACGCGGGAGCCTTGTCCAGACCCACCCACACAGGACACTGTTTCTGGATGCATTGGACATACCGCCAACCTTTGCGCGAGACGTCGTGGTGGAGCGGCAAGGCGTGCAGGGGACACCTCAGCAGCGGTGGGGGTGGTGCAGAGTTTCCTTCTTTCTTCTCCTGGGGGGCAGGAAAGCTGCCACAGTACGCTTTGTCGGGCGTCGAGCCAGCCGACCCTTCCTCCAGCACTTCCACCTTGTCTTGGGTCTGCACGGTGACTGGGGCCCACGGCATTTGCTCCTGGTTGGGCGGTTCTGGACATGTGCGGCACAGGACCCACTCCATCGGCGTGTCGGGCGGCGACGGAACCTTCTCCAGGACCACGGGTGGAGGCGTTGGCAATGGCGGCGGCAACGGGTCCGGTTCGAGCTCGGGGAGAGGGAGGCTGGCGAACAGTTCCTCCAAGGTCACGGCTGAACCCGCGTCAAGACGTCCTCTTCCGTCTGGGGGCGGCCAAAGCCCACGTCATCAACGTGGTGTTGTACGCCGAATTCGAGAACGTGTTGGAGATCAACCCCGAAGGGGCCGTGCTGTACAACGTGTACCGGGTATAAAGCCCGTGCGCACACCGAGAGAGGGTACTGAGATGGAATTCGTGGCCACCACCGACCAGCAGTTGGACTTTTTGGCCCGCAGCGATCCCACCTTGGCGCGGTCGTTTGCTGGGGTGTTTGCCAGCGACATGTTGCCGACGCCGCCCGAACGCGAAAGACCGCTCGGGTACATCGTCAACACGGACCCGCACGACTGACCGGGCATGCATTGGATCGCCCTGTGGACCGAAGACGACCGATGCGAAGTGATGGACAGTTACGGCTTGCCGTTGGTGACCTACGACTGCCGCCCCTTGATGAAGTGGATCGTCACCCATTGGCGATGGATGGACACGAATCGACAGAGTCTGCAGACCATCACCAGCCAGAGTTGCGGGCATTATGCCTTGATGTATTTGGCCACCAAGAGTCGGGGTCACACGTTGGACGATTTTCTGGGCTCGTTCGATCCCCAGGACCTGGTCCAGAGCGACCATCGGGTGGGGCAATGGTTGAAAAGCGAGATCCGACGTCAAGGCGCCGACTGGGCACGTTTAGATGTCAAAGACTGGTCCCAGAGTAATGCGTTGTCAATAAAACCGTTGGAACGATGAAAAAAAGTGTGTGCGTGTTTTCTTTCCCTTCTCCCACCAGAGCACCCGCCCATGGCTCAACGGCAGAGCGCGGGACTGTAGATCTCGAGGTTGTCGGTTCGACTCCGGCTGGGTGGAGGTCTTTTTTTTTTATAAAAAAATACGGAGAGAAGGTCGAGGGGGAACCCACCATGCCTCGCCTGACACGTAGACAGTTTCGACGGGAAATGATCGCCGGGGTGCTGGACACGCTCCACAACATGGAGCCCGATGACCTGGATCTGGAAGCCCTGAGCCAGATTTTGACGCTCTTGTGTGGGGGACACCCTTACGATGCCTTCGTGCAGGGGCTCGGGGAAACCGCCGTGGAAGAACTCGTCATGACCTTGGAGAGCCGTGCGTATAAAGCTTTGGGGCATGCGGCCCCGCATCATTACGGTTATTGTGCCCGCGAGGCCAGGTGCCGGTGCTAGATGTTGCGGTCGCCCAGCAGCGTCTTGGTGGTGGGTCCGTCGGGGTGCGGCAAGACGGTGTTCGTGACGCGTCTGTTGGCCCAGGCGGCCGAGCATTTCGCCGTGCCTCCTCGGGCCGTGCATTATTGTTAGGGGGCCTGGCAAGACGGGTTCCGGGCCTTGAAAGCGTCGGGCGTGCAGCTGCACGAGGGGGTGCCGGATCCGTCCGACTTGACGGCCTGGTTTCCTTCCACGCACGGAACGGGGCAACACGGCGTGTTGGTGTTGGACGACCTGATGGCCCAAGGAGGCAACGACAAGCGCGTGTTGGATCTCTTCACCAAAGACTCGCACCATCGCGGCATCACGGTGGTGTACCTGTGCCAAGACATGTTTCCACCCGGCAAGTACGCCAAGACCATTTCGTGCAACGCGCATTACGTGGTGGCGTTCAAGCACCTGCTGGATCGCTTGGGCGTGCGGAATCTGTTGATGCAAGCATTTCCCACGCATTGGCGGGACGTGATGGCCGTCTACGAATGCGACACGCAACGCCCTTACGGCTACCTCCTCTTGGATTTGCATCCGGCGTCTGAGGATGGGTACCGCGTCTTTGCAAACGTATTAAAGTACGAAGGGTGGACGCGGACGTTCACTCGTCGGGTGGAATAGAGACACCATGGCCACACGGTATCCCGTGGGCGTGGGTGCCACCACCGGGCACGCGGTCCACGCCACCAAATGCGATCGAGCGGCCACCGAACGACGCCTGGCCACCCCTCGACCCGACGTGGATCTGGCCTACGCCTCGCTCCGTCAACCCACCACGTTGGACGAATTGTTCACGTCCGTGTCGACGCCATCCCCTTTGACGTTGGGCACCCCGCGGGTCATGGCCGGGGGCACGCCGTTGCCTCGCCAGATGGCCGCCGCCTCGGTGGGTGTGGGGTCCAGTTCCTCGGACACGCAAGCCGCCCGGATCACTCGCATCAATGCTCGGTCGTCCGTGGGGCACAAACGACCTCGAGCCTGACCCCTGCCTGCCCCCTCGCCCTCGTCCGGTGGGAGCAGCAGCAGCCATCAGAGCAGCACCCCGAGAGGACGCCCCCGACGACGCGGTGGGGACGGAGGCGGTGGCGGGGGTGACGGCGACGGTGGCAGGGGCGGCGACGGGGGCGACGACCACCCCGACGACGACGACGATCGCCCGGGTCGGCGTTTGAACCAAGAAGAATTGCGACGGCAATTGGATCTGTTGGCCGAAGGTCAACGGCAACAGGCACGAGGCCGGACCATCGCTGGGGTGACGCACACCAACACCATCACCACCGTCTATAAAGACGGCGGACTGCCGGTGGTGCGACGGACCTCAACGTGCCTGTCGACGCCCAACTCCTAAGACGATGACTCACAAGACGCCCGTGTCGCTGTTGACGTCGATGCCGACCCCTTTGGAAGGTTGGACGCCCGACGCCTTGCAACGGCTGGATTCCTTGTTCGCCTTCTACCCCTGATAATGCCGGTGTCATCGTCGCACCTTCACGCACGTGCGACGGGTGCACGCCGCGTGGAACGGGTTGGCCCTCTTGATCGTGGCGGCTGGGTTGATCGTCGGGCCCATGTTGGACAACAGTCTGTTGGTGGCTTGCCTGGCGGCCTTGGGCACGGCAGTCAAAGAGTGGACGGATTTCAAGAAATTCGCCTTCAAAGTGGACATGGCCCGTTGGGCGTACACCACCTACGCCAAGACGTTGATCGAATTGCACGCGACCGTGTGCGGCGTACCGTCGGACGCTGTGGCCCCTTTTCTGATCAAGATGCAGACGTTGGACGACGTGGTGACGGACGTGGCCCCGCTGTTGACGGATCGGTGCCTGGCCACCTACGTGGCCAGCTTTGAGTACGTGCACATGCACGGGGACTGTTACGTGGACGGGTGCGCCCAACCTCTGGTGCCCATCGAACGTATAAAAGCCACCACCCTCGCCAGCTCGCCGTGAACCATGCCCAAGACACGACGACGCCGACACAAGACGACGACAAGCCGTCGTCGACCTCGTCATCAGACCGGAGGACTCTTCCCCTTGCTGGCCTTGTTGCTGGCGGCCATCGTGGCCGGCAAAGCGGCGGCCTTGGGCAGGGTGGGTGCCGCGGCCGGGTACGGGTTCAAGAAAGGACTGGAAGCGGCCACCCGTAGACGACGTTCATTCCATAAAAAGGGAGAGGCAACCCCGTGAAACGCAGACGAGATGCCACGACGACGCTGTCACACCGTCAATGCCATGAAACGGATGGCCCGCACCACGAAACGGACCGCTCTCCGTCGACGCAAGACGACGACCTGCCGACGCCGTCAGGCGGGGGACTCTTGCCCTTCCTGGCCTTCTTGCCGGCGGCCATCGCGGCGGCCAAGGCGGCCGCCTTGGGTGGGGTGAGTGCCGCAGCAGGCTACGGGGCCAAGAAAGGGCTCCAAGCGGCCACGCGGAAACGCTACGATGCCCGAGCGGCATGATTCGACATCCCGACGGCTCCACGTACGCGTGGCGATGTTCATAAAAGAGAGGGACCCTCCTCGGTGGGGGTCGGGACGACGACGACGACGATGCAATGGTTGCGACATCAACGGCCGTTTTTGCAAGCCCTGTTGCAAGAAGCGCGGAGGCCGGGTGCCCGGCGCGATCTGTTGCAGCACGCCAATGCCGATCAGATCAACGCCGTCAGCGAATTGGTGTTGAACCTGTTGAAGAAACGCATCCTTGTGGCGCCGCCATTTGATGGCCCGGCTCTGAAAGCATAAAAAGGTGTTGCGCGAAGTGGGTCTGTGCAAGAATTCCTTGAAACGTCGACGGGCTTGGCTCCTGTCGCAGAAAGGCGCCGGACTATGGACGAGTCTCCGCGACACATGCCGATGCGTGCTACCCTTCGGGCCCTGATGCAACTCTTGCAAGAAGCCAACGCCGAGAACACCCGGTTGTGGCACGAGATGCGCAAGTGGCAACGGGATTACGCGGAGGTGCTGGAAGGATATAATGTGTTGCGCGACAAGATGCAGCTGGAGAAACGCCTCTACTGCACCCTGTGCCGTCACTCGTTGGAGGTCGACGGGCAAGTGGAATTGTGCAAGACGTGCACGCGTCGCGTGCCGTGAGAAGCATGGAAGAGATGATCGTCATTCCCAAGCAGGAAGTGCCCGAGTTGGTGCAGTATTACAAGGGCACGGTGGGCGAGAATCCATCGTTGACGCGCGCCGGGTGGTTGGGGGCCAAGAAACAACGGTTGCTGTCCGACGCATCGTTGTCGGCCTCCGAAGGCGTGCAACGCGTCAAACCCGTCCCCAGTGCCTTGCGACGCACCACCAAACGGTTGCGGCAATTCACGGCGCCGTTGCCGCCCGCCGGTGCCGAAGGGGACGCAGGGGATGCGGACGCTGATCTGACCACCTCGGCATTGGAGAAATGGATGCAGCGCATGGTTCGGGCCGCCGAAACCCCTCGAGGGCGTGCGCTGGCGGCCGAGGCGCAAGGCGCGGCCGTGGGGACCCCCGGCCCAACGCGTGGCGTGGCGGTGGTCAAGAAAGAAGGTGCCAAGCCACCGGGTTCAAACCCAAGCGACGGAGCCGCCCGAGCGCCGACGAGAAACCCCTGGGTGACTTGTTGGAAGAGGTGCAACGGACCCGGGCCAGTGCGGAGGAGACTATAAAATGATCCCAGGACGCCCGGCAGGCTAAGACACCGGCCGAAGTCCGACGATTACGCCCTCTGCCCGGGTGGGAAACGTGGGCCAAAGGCAAAAAGACGCGCCGGAAACTCGATAGCACAGACTACTAGAGGGCAGGCCCGACGACGACAAGGGGCGAAAGCCCCCAAGAAAAAGAGGCAACAGCGCCGGTGGGGGTTGGACGTGCAGAAATGGCTGGGTAAGACCGGCCTGGAATTTCATTGGCCGGGGTACCAGTACATGGGGCCCGGCACGCATCTCGCCAAACGTTTGAAACGCGGGGATCCGGGCATCAACCGGTTGGACAAGATCGCCAAAGTGCACGACATCGATTACCCGAACGCCAAGATGCTGCAAGACAAGCACACGGCCGATCGCAAGATGATCCGAGCCATCACTGCCCTCCCGGGGAAAAAGACGTGGACCGAAGCCATCCTCAAGAAAATCATGCAAGCCAAGACCCGTTTGAAATTGTAATTCTTTTTTTAAGTGGATCCTAAACGTTCGAGTTCTAATAAAGTTGGTGAAGGTCTCACCCTGCCTTCGCGTCTTAATTGCGCGTCGAAACGATTTAATTGCCGAGTCTTGTCCGGGGACTGCACAGCTCGTGGGGTACGGTCCACGCGTTCGGTCCGCGTCCAGGTGGTCCACATCCGGGTGTCGGCGCGAGCCTTGTGCCGACGGATGCGCGCCAGGACTTGCTGGGTGGGATCTTCCTCTACCTCGGACTCGGACTCCGAATCGGACGACACCGAGGCCATGTACGGGGGGTCGTGGATGTCGTCCTCCTCGGAGTCAGACGACTCGGCGTATGCCGGAGGGGTCCTCGGGGTCTTCCTGGGGGATGTACGACGCTCCGGCGTTCGGCAAGCGGCGTCCAAGGCAGCGGCCATGGCCTCCAAATCCGAGTCCGAGTCCGAGTCCTCCTCCTCGACGACGGGCAGGTCTCCCAGCAACGCCTGAGCGTGCAGGTTCGGCAACGACCGCTCCCATGCCCGCAAATGGCTCGCACAGGTTGGGGTCCACGGGCTGACGAACCCCCCGCAACGCAGGCACAGCCTGCAGGCTTCGCAGTCCTCGACGGTGGTCTCGAGGGTCCGACAGGTACAGAGCCAGTTCCGTTGGTAGGCCCGGTAAGCGGCTCGGCGTTCAGGGTCGGCGTCCCGACGATGGCGGAAGGCCTGGTGCCGGACTCGTGCTCGAGCTAAGTGGGCCGCGTACCGTTCGGCATCCTGTCGGAAACGTCGAAAGTAGGGCTGTCGGTATGACCGTTTCCGTTCTCGTCGGCGGGCTAGACGGATGGGATCCTGTTGCAGACGCTGATAGGATCAGCGTTGCGCTTTGCGTGCCCGGGCCAGGTACGCTGCGTGCTGTTCGGGGTCGGCTCGGAGACGACGGCGATAGGCCTGCTTGCGTTTGCGGTTCCGGGTCAGGAACAAGGCCCGACGCTCGACGGGATCGACCGAGGGTTGGGGTCGACGGTGCACGGCAGTGCTGCTGCACGACGACGGGCCAACAGTTTGGCCTTCTTCTGTTCGGCCCGCGGACAGGCTTCCAGCACCACCTGGCACGGGGTGGTGCGACGTCGACGGAGGCAGGCCCGGGTTTTCTGAGCCCGTACGGCGTTGGGGTGCCTTTGACGCCAGTGGCGGATGGAAGCAACATGCTGGGCCTTGTGTTTTTGTCTGTACCGACTCTTCTGCGTGCGCACGGCCTCGGGGTGGCCGGCTTTCCAGGCTTTCACACGCGCACGTTTGGGCGGGATCCCGGTACGGCATGACGACTCACAATGGCGGCCGTCCACACGGTCAGCCTTTAACACACCCCCCTTCGACCAACCGAAGCCGTCGTTGGGCCCACGTGGTCCCCAAGGGTCTGTTGGGGGAATACCCCCCTATCCCCCCTCTGGGCGGATTTTTTGAGAGAGGTCCGGCACGAGACCGTGATTGGTCGAAGCGTGTCTATAAAGCCGGACGCCTCGCGCGTCGGCGTCATTCTCTGCTCACTCGTCCATCTGGTGAGCGGTCCTCTTTGTCTCAGAATCCGAGACGATGGAGATGTCGTGGGATCCCGCGTGGAATGATGGCAACGATGAGCTCATGGCCCAATTGGGGAGGGCGTACGATGCCGGGGCTCACGACGTACGTACTCGAGTGGGTTTGAACTCTCTCTCTCTCTCTCACACTCACTCACACGCGTGGGTTCCTCTCTTTTAGCCCGTGGCCCAAGTCGGAGGAGGAGGGGCGTTCCGGTTCGCCTTGGACCCCGTCCTCGAATACCGGTCCGTCAGCATGGGCGTCCGCGAGCGTGTGTTTTGGGCTGGGTTGCAGCAAGCCCACGCCTTGCATGCCCGCCAGAACCTGACGCACGCTTTGACGCAAGCCCTGCAGACGACCGTGGAAGGCCTGCTGGACCAGGAACCCGACATGGACGACCGCGATTACGTCTACATGCGTTTTCGCACGCCCCGCTACGACAACAGCTTCACGTGGGGCTTACGGGTCGCCCGTTGGGGCCAAGATGCCGGAGCCGTCGATGCCTTCTTGGACGACATGGCCCAAAAGCTCAAATCGGGGGAACGCTTTGGAGCCGACGAACCCTTCGAATTGGAACTCGTCCACGTGCGGGGTGGACCGCGAGGTCGAGGCAAATCCCGTCGTCAACGGCCGGGGCACGAGGCCGCCGTCAAATTCCGGCTCAGTAAGAAATGCATCGTCCCGATGCCGCGGGACGACGACGGATTGTGTTGCGCACGGGCCCTCGTGACCACGCGAGGGCTCCACCTGGCGGGCAACAATCGTGCCGAGAGGAACAAGTGGACCCAGAAAGACCGCTGTCAATGGTGCCGGGACGCTGCCACCATCCATCTCTTGGAGGAAATAGGGTTAGGGCCCGGGCCCTGTGGACTCCAGGAACTCACCCAGTTGGCCTTGGCACCCAGTCTCTACGAGTATCGCATCGTGGTCATGGACGCCAACCGCCAGTACACCTGCTTCGCCTTCGGCTGCAGGGACACCCTCTTGGCCCTGCTGCTCGAAGACGAGCATTACGACGCCTTGACCACGTTGCCGGGGTTTTTCGGCCGCAGTTATTTCTGCGGTCGCTGCCTCCAACCTTACAACCACAACGGAGCCCATCGATGCTCGGAGGGGAAGGGAGTGCACTGTCCCGGGTGCCAGCAGGACACGTGCAAAGACTTCCACGATGCCTACAAGGTCCAGTGCTCCGCCCACCTGTCGTGTTCGGCCTGCCACCGCCTGTTCTACGGCGAGACGTCCCTCAAGTTACACGCGACCCACACCCGTCGCGGCACCCCGTCGGGACCCGGCCAACCGTGCGTGTGCCAAGTCTGGCGGAAATGTGGCACGTGCCGTAAACTGCTGCGCACGATCAAAGAGCAGCAGGACCACTGTTGCGGCTGGAACTCGTGCCCTTCGTGCCACCAAGACGTGGAGATGGCCACGCATCGGTGCTTCGTGCAGGTGCCACCTGACCCCGAGGAACTGGAAGAACAGGCCCGCCTGGCCCAAGGTCGCAAACGGCGGCAGCAGGTGCAACGTCAGGGTGGGGAAGTTCGTTTGGGACGCCAGACATTCCGGGCCAACGACGCCCTGAACGACGACAACGACACCGACAAGCTGTATCGTCCCCCGTTGCTGGTCTTTTGGGACACGGAGGCCATGCAGGACACGGGGCAGCACGTTCCCAATCTGATCGTGGGTATGACGGCGGAGGACACCCCGCAGGTCTTTTGCGGCGACACGTGCGTCGAACAGTTCCTCCAATGGCTGGAACCTGACGGAGGACGAGACCCGGTACGTCACGGCCTTGGTGCACAATTTTCGAGGGTACGACTCCTACTTTGTGGTGAAACGTCTGACCGAACGCAAACAGATGTTCGAGCAAACGCGTACGGGCGGCAAGTTGTCACAACTGATGTAATACTATACTAATGTGGTATAACATCCTGTTTCTGACATGCAATTATATTTAATTCACTTCCTCGTACAGACCAAGAAATTTAAGCGTGGAGATGACGTCCTAGTTAAAAATGACAAGAAATTGGTAAAAGAACTGCAAGATGGTCATGGGGGCTGGAATAAAAAGATGACCCCAGTAAGTTGTCTAATTTTGTTTGTTGTTTTTTCTTGTTTTGTTTTCCTTTCCGAATTCGCTCGATTTCTAAGGGGAAAAAAGACAACGGCAGTGAGGCATTTGACATCCTTGGTTGTCATGTGACATGCATTGCTGGAGGACTAGTGTGCGTTGATAACTTTCCCCCGGCATTTTGTTACCCTGCGAAAAATATTAGGCTTTCAATTATCATTTTGAATTGCTTGGATTTTTTT
>BLFK01001063.1:152096-181055 GCA_014634185.1 Astreopora myriophthalma | reverse complement strand
CCCACGTTCCCGTTTGTAAACCTAGGTTGAATTCATTAAAATTCGTTTTTTATTCATCGGAAAAAATGTGTTTGTCTCTCTTTAGAGCGTGACTTCCGGTTGGATGACGTCCTGTCCGGTGACGTCAGACCCCTCGTCGTAGTAGCAGACCCTGCTGTTTGCCTTTACTACTCTATTGCCCTTCTTTGGGCCTCATGCCCATATATGGACTCCGCATACCCCTCCATTCAAAATGGCGGACACTTAATGAGATGCATCGTGCGCTGATTGGCTAGAGGGGTGTCACGTGGGCGAAATGCGGCTCTCTGATTGGCTAGGCCCTATACCGACGCCTACAGCTGCTGACCTTCATTAAAAGGTCTAGAGCACACTTATCCTCCAGATCTTTGCTGAGAAAGTTACACATTGCATCAAAATAGTTGATGGTCATTGGTCTTTCACCGACACTTGCCATTTCTCGCTTGGCGATGAACTTTCCATCCCTATCCGTGAGGTGACTAACCCATTCCAGACCATAGTCCTTACTGTTCACAACATTGCCTTCCCGGTCTAAAGCAAGGCTTTCACTTAAGCACCATATTGCCTCTCCTCTGGCGTTTGTATTCTTTCCTACAACTGACACTGCTCTTGTCTCTAGGTCTTTGTCAAAAGCATTGATGTTGCGAAAGTTGGAGAAGTGACAGTAGAACTCTCTGTAAATAACGAAGGAATAATTAAAAAAAGATAAATACTTAATTATCCTCTCCCCAAAAGGGGCTTTTCAGGGACAATGAAACAAACAGGAAGAAACAAATATTTCAAATACAATGTAACATTCATATATACTTCACATCATTTCACTCCTCACTGGAGATATGAACTCACTAAATTGACCTCGCTCCCAATGTGTGGCTTCATAGCTCAATTGGTAGAGCATCGCACCAGTAACGCAGAGGTCACGGGTTCGAATCCCGTTGAAGCCCTGATTTTTTCAGGCTTCTCCTTTCCAATTGCCCAAATTGGAAAATTAACTGCGATGATCATTCTTCACTTTCATCTACAACTGCAGTTCACATATGAAATATTTCATATATACTTCACATCATTTCACTCCTCACTGGAGATATGAACTCACTAAATTGACCTCGCTCCCAATGTGTGGCTTCATAGCTCAATTGGTAGAGCATCGCACCGGTATCGCGGAGGTCACGGGTTCGAATCCCGTTGAAGCCCTGATTTTTTCAGGCTTCTCCTTTCCAATTGCTCAAATTGGAGAATTAACTGCGATGATCATTCTTCACTTTCACAATGTAACATGGTTAAGAATCCCAGCTGGCAGGAGGTGGACCAGCTGGCTTTTTACAAGCGAGACCGAGGAGTTGAACTTGGGGCTACCGAGAAACAACTCCAGATAGTGGTCAGAACGGGACATCCGGATTTCAAGTCCGGCGAGCTAACCACTCGACCTCGCTGTTTCTCCTTACAAATGAAGCACAATGAACTAATTCTATTTGTAAATTACTCAAGATGACGGATGTAGATTGCTTTAGATGTAAAGGCACTTCTCAAGGTGGGGAAGATGATGATGATAATTCTGTAGTTGATTCTGTAGTGGTCATGTTACAGAGACAACACTGAGCACTTGTTAGGCGGGTTTTTGTACACAGTGGAAATTTAATGCTACAGATCGGATTTAATTTAGAAGTATCTAAGTTTTCACTTAGTCGGATCGCTACTCAAGTTACTGAGCTATTCTCAAAGATTCAATGGAATTTAACAAGTCTTCACTTACTTTGACGTGCCATTCTTGTGGGTGGCGAGACCGATGTCGCCCGATCTTTGCCCTGCCACAGTGGGCCTCAACAAACGAAGTGTGCAGTTCGATACTGATTTCGAAGTCCCACCAACTTTTCTGTGGTATTGACCATCTTTTTCGAATAATTGCAGAGCGTTCATTTTGCTATCGCTGGATAACAAGAAAAGCAAACAACTATCCGATCACATGGTTCCGCGTCCCAGAAACTTATAACACGTTCCAAAACGTTGGGGGATATTCTAAAGTTAACAGAAATCGGCTAAAATGGCAAAAAAGTGTTGAATTTTGGACGGAATTTTAATTTTCGGCTGATATTTCGTGAAAACGGGAATATTTGACCGGCAAAAATGCTCTTTCGGCTGGGAAAAACCATTTATCATATTTTTTTGACGGAATAAGTTTTCAAAGTGTTCAGCGTTCACTTATTAGTGTATTTACCCGATAAAGTGTAAGTCGTAGACCATTTCATATCCATTTACGATTACCAATTTCAAGACTGGTTTCAGAAATTTCGGAAACCACTGTATTAGCCACTGGGGTAAAAAACGGAGGCAATTAGCCACTACTGGTTTCAGAAATTTCCGAAACCATTTCAGTTGACCACTGGTAAAGAAATGGGGGAATTCGCCATTACTGGTTTTGGGGATTCTTGAAACCATCTTCATTCACGCATGGCTTCAGAAATTTCCGAAACCACTGTCTTAACCATTGGGTTAAGAAGAGGAGGCAATTAGCCACTACTGGTTTCAGAAATTTCCGAAACCACTTTAGTTGACCGCTGGTTAAGAAAAGGGAGAATTATCCATTACTGGTTTTGGAGATTCTTGAAACCATCTTCATTCACGCATGGTTTCAGAAATTTCCGAAACCACTGTCGTAACCATCGGGATAAGAAGAGGAGGCAATTAGCCACTACTGGTTTCAGAAATTTCCGAAACCATTTTAGTTGACTGCTGGTTATAAGAAAAGGGGGAATTATCCATTACTGGTTTTGGAGATTCTTCAACCATCTTCATTCACGGATGGTTTCGGAAATTTCCGATACCATTTTCCGAAAAATGCTGCATGTCCTAGCAATGTCCGAAGACACCGAAGCCAGTAACTGCGGCTTCATGACAAGGGTATAACATTCATTATCACAGTTAATTTATTGATAACGTGACACTGAATTTATGGCCATTTGGTCAGAAAATACTGTAGACGTTAACTAGCGTAATTTTACTTTTACATTGTTTTGTATACTCGTAGCAGTGGCGACCACGACTTTTTGAAGCTATAACAACAATTGTGATAGTATGTAGCTAGTTTCTTCAAGAGCCTCCCCGTGGATAGCGCGCCTTCCCTGTGTTCGGGAGGTCATAGGTTCGAATCCTGTCGGGGACTCAAGATGTTACCTTGGTCCTACGCTCGTGACATGATGATCATCACATTATTACCTTTTGTAAATTTAGGAATATTAACATGGAACCTTTAAACTGTTTGACTTTTCCACTTAGGGTAGTGTTGGTCAGGGAAACGACATCTTGAGACAGAAGAAAAACAGAAACGGTCTCGTTCTCGCCCTTGTTATAAACAATCTGGTTCAAATCTGGGCCATCTTCTTGCAGATGTTTAGTTGCCTCCTCCCATTTCAGCATCGATGAAATGAAGAAGTTGAAGCGCCCAGGGGAAGATTTTATTTGCCCACGATATGTCTCCAGTTTTTCGTCGGTAGTCCAGGTTGGAAATCTGTCGAGGCAAAAATGGTACCTATTGTAACAGAAGCTAAAAGTAATGCATTTACTGCAAAGTCGGATAAGGCAACAGCTATCCAGCCTACTGGCTCATGCATGAAATTTGTACTTTCATTCCCCAAGAGTCCCTTAAGGCCGAACCCTTTGAGGGAATGTGACAGTGACAACCTGAGGGGAATCTTTCGGCCAAACCATAATTCCAATAATTTTCTTGTTTGGTTGTCTCCTCTTTATGTTGCTATTTGGAGTTTAGAGCAGAAAATGGATGTAGAAGTCGAGTAAATGTACCTCTTTCTGGCTTCTTCCCAGGTTTTAAAACCAGCTTGCTCAATCAGGTGGCATTGTAGCTCCTTCATTTCTTTTAATCGGCGACATTCTTGCTCAAGACCGGCAAAGCTCATTTTACCGCCTTCCACCTCTCCCAGCAAAAACTCGATCTCCTCATTTGTGAGGTTTCCTCTAAGGCATTTAAATTTTGAAACTGGGCAGTCTACCGTCAGCTGTTGGTTATTTTCAGTGGACAACTTTTTCAACACTTTACAGGAAACCTTCTGTCCCATAAGCTCCAACCGGCCATGTTTTTGTAAAATCTTGTCCACCAATTCCGAAAGTCTGTCATTCAGTCCACACAGAAAGAAGACTATTTCCAATCGTTGCATCTTCAAGGAGACAAACAAAAAAACAGACGGAATTATGCGGGAAAATAAATGCCGCATTGTATATGTCATCTAACATACAGAACTGATGAAAGTTATCGACATAAAATAAGTAATGATCTAGAATTTGTCTTGCAAGAACGTTGAAAACTAATCCAATCATGATGATTATAGTTGAAATGTAAACGCGACTTTATGCTTGTTTCTAAAACGAGTTAATTCTCCTTCTTAAGCCAAACTTGGACCGCATTTCTTATTTTAATACTGAGGCCTGATACCAAATTAAACAAGCTTTTCCATAAACTTACTGATTCTCCGAGTACTGACTCGCATGTTTTTCTCCACGCTATGGTCTTTCTGTCCCTAAACTTTTTCTTCAATAGATTGCGACATAACGTGACCTGTAACAATAATGCTCGTTATTAGAACATGCAAACAGATCGGGTTGTCCATGGAAAAGGATAATTCCTGCTGTCAATATCTGTCCAAGTCCGTACACGACAAACCTGCCATTATGTCTCGAATAAAAGCACGAGTAAAAAGTTACATCTGTGAACAGACCTGTCAAAATAAGTTCATTGAATGATCGATTGGACCCCAGCGTGATTTTGCATTTTGACACATGTTTAGCGCTTTTTTTACAACCCGTGATTGACAATGGAGCCTCCCTGAGATCATGCAAGACAGTTGTCACTGCTGTTTTTGAAAATATGTACGGCTTTGTTACGTGTTACAATATGTTATAAATAGCTCGTTCACTTCGTAAGTCACGTGACACTTGATTGTAATATAATCATCGCATGACTCTTTAGTTGTGATTCTCGTGTAATTCTCTAGACGTGCTCCATCACGATAGCTTTAATAAACCTTGGTGTGACTCCTGAAGAGCCGCGTTCTCGCCTCCTGATAGTAGACGAAACAGCACGTGATACATTACGTAGCCTAACTGTCGAGTGATGTTCCATGCAATTTCCATTGCCTTTATATCTGTTGCTGTCACGGAAGAAAACAATAAAAAATTCCACCAGGCAAATGCGAGGGCTGTACGCGATCCTGTCAGTAAATCCACTCAAAGAAATTTTAATTTCCTTTTCTTTCTCTACCAAACTTTTCTCTGGTGGTAACTTCGTGATTCATCTTGTCGATGTGATTGTGCAGTTGAGCTAAACGTAATGCGTCAAAGACTGGCATTTCTGAAAGGAATTCATTCAAAAGTCTTAGTTTAGATTTCACTTCCAGTGTAACTTGGTGTGCTTGAGTGTTTTCAGTGACTTCCAGAGGGTCAATTTTTGTGGGCGCATTGTAAACACGCACGCGAAAATGCAATGCATGAAAATGCAGCGCCATTCTTTGGCTCATTTAAGTCTTTTGCTTAGTAGCGTTCTCGCTGACGTTGCCATCGTAGATCTTGAGATCCCTCAGATTGACCTGTAGAACAGCGTGGTCATTCCACAGGTTTGCGTAATGTCCAACAACGGTCATTTACCTGTTTCTTTTTTTGAAAACGTGCACTGACCTCACATTAGCTTAGCCACCTGATTAATGATTACTTATGACAGCATAGTTTTGAATAAAGGTTAAAAACGTCTGTCTTGAACGGTTCCATTTGTATCGGGTACTAGAGTGCTAAAGCGTGCTAGTTTCACATATATAAACTTTATACATAAAGTTTATCATAACGTTTACGTCATATACATGTTCGACGATGGTAAAGTTCAACGTACCTGGGATAGAAAACATTCTTTTCACTTTTTCAATAAACACCCCATCTGTTTCTTCTTGTTGTTGACAATCTTCCTTAACTTTCTTCAGTTATGATCCTGGGGGAGTTTCCTGATTATCCTCCAAACCAAGTTTCCGTTTTCTAGCTGGAGGACTTGGTTCGTTAGCAACATCTTTTGATCCCCCTTGTGTCTCCACTTCTGTATCCACTGCAGAAAGTGAAAGTGAAGGCGTTTCACCCACTGTTTCGTTTTTGCCCTTTTGAATCCTCCGAAATCTCTCAGCAAACCGAAGACTGGTAATGGTGTAGCCCATAAATTGCTTCGAAAAATCGTTTGCAAGGACGTCGAATTTGCTTAACCCTAACTTCACTCCGGTAGATAAGTTAGAGAACGTGACCTAAAGGATACAAGGACGTCAGTAAGATAATGCCAGTTTTTGCTCCATGAATTCAGAAACGTACAACTAAGTAGGAAAAGATCATGCTTTATAGGTTGAATATCATTACCTTTACAGAAGAGGTATCCGAACTTTCAGCAACGGCAGTAACATGTGCCAATGCCTTGCCGTTGACAGTTAATGCTCCTTTTCGTTTTTGGACAAATATTTTAGTCTTAGAATCACTCATTTCAAACCACTACTTTCCTGCCTGTAGTCGGTCACGCTTGGCATTTTTTCCGTTGCTCATTGTCTTGACTGATACTCCAGCGCAGAATGGTCTGACGATACCTGAATGACAGCAAAACTATGTCACCCCCATCTTATATAATCCGCAAAAACGGAAGATAGCGTGCGAAAGCAAGGTCTTTCCGTGACCCTTGTGAGGGATTTTTGGCACCCGGTTCAGGCCTACTGCTGGTCAGTAGAGTTGTTTGTGTTTCTTTCGGATAAACCAGGCTCTAGTGTGGATGAAAACACGGATCGTCTACGGAGAAAATCTGCTTTGGTTAAAATTAACTTTACAATTTTCGATTTCATTTGTGTCTTTGTTCGCTTTCGTGCCAGAAGCAAGTGTCCTGTCCGTTGCTATCTTTCATCATCACGTCGTGATATCAATGTCACTGTGTGAGGGTTGCTGTGATCGTTAATGGTAATCTGGAACGCCACGGTTTTGCGGATCAACTTATGACTTAGGCATTCTGCGTAAGTTTTGATTTAAACGCAATTTGCCTGAGGCGCACTAAAACAACATCCTGGGGAACCAACATCCCGCACAAAAAACACATTATGGTCTTTGCGTGTTCTTCACCATCAGGTCCAACAATACACAATACGCGGTCTGTTCTGTTCGGTGCTAAGATAAACGGCCATTTTCTCGATATTTCCGGTTATCACTCAGTCAAGCGATGGAAATTACGAACATACGATCCTCAAATGTACACTAGAGTCCGGTACTAAGATGCTCATCTTAGAAGGTAAACTGTTCAAGCTTTAACACACCGTCTCCTATGGATCTTGCAAGTAGTGAACTTGAGAATCCTGATCCTTCTTCTCCATTCCCATCATCTAGCGAATGCTTAGAGCCGGACACGGAAAGTGACTTTTCGTCGCCATTAAATGAGAATTCTACATTACCGCTTTCTTCTAAATTAATCGGCCCAGCATCTAGCTTGCTGTTCCTTCCCGATTCCGATCAAAGTGCTGCGGAGGAGGATTTAGAAAAAGATGGCTTGACAGATACTGAAGAGGATGAGGATGATCTTGTTTGCAGGCCTTTAGAACAGTCTGATGAAGATTCCAGTGAAGCAACGACTCAGGGAGGGGCAAATGAAGAAAATTCCCTGGAAAACCAAGGTAAAAAATGTACGTACTGCAACGCGTGATAAATAGTTGTAGTAAACATTTTCCTTAGTTGTAATTTAATTGCAGCAGCATAGTTTTGTGCGGTGTGCGCTCCATGTCGAAAACACTTTAACTACGCGACAAACCACTAGGGTACTGTTATTATTTACAGACACTACCTGCTTTCAAGACAGCCACGGGATTAAAGTCAATGTCTTTGACGGGGCTACAGTATTTCTTTTTTTTGATTCTAATATATCTCGTTAAGTTAAGAATAGGAGGACGATTGCGTTGCTGTTGTACAAAGTTGTGTGCAATCACAAAGAGAAAGCACTATATGTATTTGGCTACGTTTTGTCTTAAACAAATATTGGGAGATTATTTAAGGTTACTCCAAACCTTAGCAGGCTACTTTTGCCGAAATTTCGTTTTTTTGACCAAATTAAAGTTAATTACTTCAACTTAAATTTTCCAAAAAATTAAGTTTACATCTTTAAATGCGCGCGAGTTATTGAGAAAAAGGTATTTTCGTAAAAAAGTTAATAAATTACCAAGGTGTCATAATCTCCGTAAGACGTGAACTCCCCAGCGACCTTTTCGCGGCAAACTGCTTTGGTCGAGATTGCGTGCAAAGAAGTCACCGTCGAACCTGATAAAGTGTAGGAAATTGCGGTTGGGGATACTAATATTCTTACACATCTTGTTTTCCAAAAACCAAAAATACGCTTACCATTTGAAGACAATGTTACTGAACACAAAAAAACTTACCCAATCGCGTTAATGTCGGCCACGAGCGCCAATTAATCTATAATTCTGTATTGACACTGACTCGTCCGTTTCTCTTTGTTTTGTTGAACGTTTTTTTCCCTTGGTTTTACCCATGGCTGGCTGCTGAAAACGTACTCGCAGAAGTTAACTGGGGAAAACGTGGCTGAAAAACTATAACTTTCCCGCGAAGCGCCATTTTGCTTGCTGTGAACGTCAGGGGTTCTACCATGTTATTAGCTGGCGGCTCACAGTGTGAGCCCGGTGTTGACATAATTCTCCGAGAAGGCGTGACATGCTCCTAAATCTTGAGAAGGCGAAAACTCGCAATACCATTTCGGCAAAGTGCCTCCTCTTCAAATGAATTAACAGGGTATGTACAATTGACGGAATTCCGTGAAATTTGGCCCGAACGTTAACTGAACAACAAGGAACAAAAGGGTGTCGGCATTTTTTTTTTTAAATCAAATACTTCCTTCCTGGGGGCTTCGGAATGCAATGCGTGTGCATATTCTTTTCTACTTGAACTTGACAGGTCGATTAAAAGAAAACCAATAGGAATACGGGGAAATGCTCACACCCTTTGAGAGATTGATGTTTTGTGATTAACACTGTGCAGCTACATTTCATCAGAGAATACGTTTGATACCCGATTAATTCGACCGAATGGCGCACTGTCATTTTACTGTTTACCGGCTTCCTTCGCCTTAGCAGAGGAAAAACCAAAATAGCTTATAATTTTATCGAATTCTGCATTAAATAAGCTTTATACCGATATATAGATTGTGGCGCTTTCCTAAAAAACAACGCGCATACGAATTTTTTTCAGGAAGGCACCCGCGAAGGTTTGGAGTAACCTTAACGAGGGTCTTTGACCGTGTCTTACATGTAAGTCAAACTTAATTAGTTCCTTGGCTGACAGGTGCATTTTCGTAAATAATGTACTTTCGTTGTCTTAACTTTTCTTTCCAGGATTTCTTGCTAAAAACAGTTCCTGAAATTCTCCCTCCTTCATCTGATAAGATTGATCTTGGAAAACTGAAATCAGACATTCCAAGGTATTTTAATTCACGAACGTTTACTGAAGAGCACAGAACTTGGTGGGATAATTTCTTAAAAGACAAAAATGGATTGTTTTCAATTAAGGAGAAGCCTTCCTCTTGGATTTTGGATGAAGTGGTGGCTATGAAGCAGAGACAAATAGGCGTCCGAGTCTCACAATGCGAATCACATGATACACTTGAGGAGCGAGCACAAGACCTTGGCTTGCCTCAAAGACCATTTGGTGCCCCGAAAGACATCGAAGAAATGGTGATTGGCCAGTTTTCCGAGGTGCCACAGGTATAAGGAAAGACCAGATTACTTTTCACTTATCCCCTGCATTATATAACTCTTCAAAACATGCACTGTGGTTGGTTCGTCCTTTAACTACAGAAAATCAATACTATATACTTGTTTCTAGTTGCATATATGGAAAGAAATGTAAACCACTTGCTTTGTACACGGTGGGAACATTTGTCGCACAAGTTCACTTAGATAACTGCAATAGAATGCCAGTAATAGGAAATGTGTTGGAAGTTAAAGAGGAAACCATCAAGATTCATTACTGGCAAGGCTCTTTCAAAGGAAAATGGAGTCCTCAAAATGCTCCAAGAAGCCGAAGTCCTTGGGTAGACGAGCTTCCTAAAGAGTGTGTCATCCTTTGTTCATTTTCTCTGACAGATGACAATAAACTTTTGCCGTCTACCAGAAAATATCTAAAGGAGGAGTATGCTAGATTACAAAAACAAAATACTGACAACTTGAACTAACGACCGCTAGCCGTTAAGTTGCGAGAAACTAATCAAAAGACTGTCGTTTTAGTCAAAGTGACTTTCATCTCTATTCTTCTGAGACATAAAACCTAATAACTTAATTATTTTGGGAACAGTTTTACCGGAGATAATGAACTCATAACCATGTAGAAATTGCATCAGTTCAATGGAACAAATCAGTTGACATTAATTCGATATATTAGTTCAATGAAATTTATAATCAATGCCTCACTCAGTTTATGTAACTTATGAATATCAAACTAATCAACTTGGCAAGATTGAAGTGGTTTCGTTTGCCTTTTAGGTACTGATGTCGTTACGGTTATGCGGTGTGATTTAAAGTCCCTAACGATAACTGCAAAAACAAGACAACACATAACAAAAAAAACCCTCTTCTCTTAACTTAACTAAAGAAACATCCGCGACTATTGTCAGTATTTACTATATTTATAGTTTGATCTAGATATTTGTAAAATAATTTTTGTTCCAGGGTGGTTTGGAAAATTACCGAAACCAACCAGAAGGTGGTTTCAACAAGAACTGCTTTTGCCAGTTCTTATAGAAACCACCCTTCTCGGTGGTTTCGGAAATTTCTGAAGGATGGTCTCAACAAGAACGGCCAGTGGTTTCGGAAATTTCTGAAACCACCCAGAAGGAGGGTTGCAACAAGATTTCCCAGTGGTTTCGGAAATTTCTGAAACCACCCAGAAGGATGGTTTCAACAAGAACTGCCAGTGGCTTCGGAAATTTCCGAAACCACTCAGAAGGATGGTTTCAACAAGAACGGCCAGTGTTTTGGAAATTTCCGAAACCACTGACGGCTGTTGCACTGAAAAAGCAAACAGGTTTTTATAGTTTAAACAAAAATAAATATATGCTATTCAGTTTCGGGCCCGACGGTTTCAGAAAATTCTGAAACCTATCTAGCCTGCTTCTGCCAGTAAGTTCGTTTTAGAAATGTTTGACTCATTCGTTGAATGTATGAAACGTGGTTTTGGTTTCAGAAATTTCT
Organism: Astreopora myriophthalma; assembly: GCA_014634185.1. Taxonomy (NCBI): domain Eukaryota; kingdom Metazoa; phylum Cnidaria; class Anthozoa; order Scleractinia; family Acroporidae; genus Astreopora; species Astreopora myriophthalma. Next base: position 169,776 of record BLFK01001063.1, on the reverse strand, counting down.
GTAACCATGAAAATTTTGTTTGACAAAGTCCCAAAACCACTCTTACATCAATCCGGATTTTAAACTACTCCTAAGAAAAATATCTTAATGCTATATTTTGGACATTCCCCTGACCGCCAGTTAAGCTATGGGAAATTTAGGCTTTTTAAGATGGAAAATTTTCCTTCCGTCAAAAAGTAATTGCCGTCAGTCTAATTTCAGCCGAAAAAGGTGGTCAAGAATTGCTTCTAAAACTAACATTTTGATTTTACGTCTAACATTGCTTAACTTTTACTAAAATCAGCCGCCTTTACAGTCGGACGATTTTTAACTGTTAGAAGACGATTTTGCCGGGAAGCTCAAATTCCGGAAGAATCAATTCAAGTGACCACTTTCATTGCCGAATTTGTCCTTAAAGTCGGATGAAAAAGGTTGATAACAAGCTATTTCAGCCGAAAATTGAACTTTGGAATATCCCCCAAAGATTTGGAACGTGTTTTATGAATGCCTGTACTATGTCCTGATTGGATACTCCAAATGTAGGCTATCCAAATGTCTGGAAATGTCTGTCGTCTGTCTCTGGAAATGTTTCCTGATAAGACAGCTTCTTGCAATGCGTACACTATCTGATCTAATCAGGCCAGAAAGTTTTGTAGCGTAAATGATCATGTTCCCGTGTCAAGGTATAGATGGTTTTCACTGACAGACAACAAAAAAATAATGTTATAGGAGATGGGGGCCAGAAAAGCGTAAACATCTGGAACTTAATTTGGCTATATCTGAATTGAACCAACACACATTTACACATTCAAGCACTTTTCTTAACACTTAAAAAGGCTGAAATCACTAGGTAAGTGTACATTTTACCACAAAGGTGATCAAAGCGGTATATTACGAACCGCCTTAACTCTGAACTTCAAACTGCTCTGGTTTCCAAACCAAGCACGCTGTTTTTTTTTAGATATAAATTTAGATCCCCTTACGCCTGATTAGGATAAAAACGTTCGCGGCTTTTTTGATTTGATGACGTCACATGAAAACGATCTATTTTTGAAAGCTTTCACCTTGTTGCGGCATGAGCGACCTTGAAACGCTTGTATAACGAAGAGACCAGATCCCCATGTATTTTAAACTTTGCAATTTTGGTCTGTTAAAAAAAATGATCAAGCGCAAAAATACTAAATGATTGACACATGTTATCGTGTCCCAACCCCAGACGCCGGACTCTTGATGAATGGATAAAAAGTACCTGACGTTCCGAGATGAAAAGATTAAAAACTCCCCCTTTGGTTTAAGTTGGGTCTTGCGTTTTCACGTGTGCAAGTATGGAGGATATCTTGTTAAACCGTTTAGCGCGACAACAAAACAAAAAGCACAAACGTGACACTCTCAGTGAGGCACTTGCCAGTTTGAAGACTTTCGCGTTAGAAGACATGTCTCTTCTTGAAGACAAAACGGAGGTCATGCTCATTCTACATGCAAAGTATAACGCACTGGTACTTGCGACTGTCCGCTTTATTGCTAAAAACCTTCCCTGATAATGCCTGCCGCGTCAAGTAAAAGACGAAGAAGTCAGATTGCTAGAAGAGATTTTTTTGAAATTTCCAGGCATAGAAATTGCCCATGACCAACAGATGGTCAAAAACGTTTTGTCTAAACACCTTTGCATTTTGTGCTCACGCCTCCCAGTAAATCGTGTTTAAATTGTGATCGTGCTTTGAGTTCTGCATCTGCGCCATCGCATGTCACGCTATTCACTTTGGAAGGTCCCTGTCCTGGAATAAAGTTGGTCTGGAAATGTCAAGCATGTGGTATCAATTATGGCTACTGTCAATACGGTAACAGCCAAGTGGGGTATCATTTTTTTTCGAGAGAGCAGACCATTTATAGAAGCCTCAAATTTTACCAACTTGGACCGCAAGCTTTGCAAGAGTCAATCTCGCTTGCATAAGTACCTTATTGTGCAGCTAAATGATTCTAATACAGTCGCATTTAAAGCCTTGTTTTCATACCTCCACAGGTGTAGTCTCCAACGCAGCCGTTTTTTGGGAATGTCACGCAACGCAACGACCCCAAAAACGTCTGCCAAGGAGACTACGGGTGATGCAATTCTACCCTTCAGAGAAAACAATGCCTTATTATAGGTTGCTGTTTATTTTAATATTCAATCTTAACCAGTTTCAAGTTCCTTGATCCTTTTGTTTTGGCAGATCTAACTTTTTCTTGAAACTGAATCATGCTTAACTGTTATTAGTAACGCGTTGGCTAAGCTTTTAGATTTTAGATATGCATCTATATTGTCTCGTTCTCGCATAAGCTACTCGTTTTGTTAGATTTTTTTGTCCATTCAAAGGGCTTTCTCTGTGTAATCTCATTCCAAACGCATGCGATTGCCTTTCAGAAACCACACTTGGGTTTCTTTCCAGGCTTTCACAGAGGCCTACAACGAGGCAACTGAGGGCTCTACTATCATGCAGGACTTTCTCGCAAGTCAAGCAGGTAAAGAATCGACAAATAGTCGCCCACTAACTTACCTAAAAGGTGGACTAGGTCTTTATTCTACAGTTCTCCTTTTACAGCATTTTTGTTTTTAACCTTTTAAACTGTCTTAGAAAACCAGAAGAAATTCGTGGTCAACCTTGGGAGAAACATGGTCTCGGAGGCCTTTTTCTGGCACGAAATTGAAGAGGAGCTTCGAGAACAAAAGATAAATTGGGTGTTCCAAGGAAACGACAAGGCTAGCTTTGAAACTGTTCTGACGAAGATAAACGAGATGCGAAGTACAGAGATATATACACATGAAGAAAGTGACTGCTCCGAAGCGTGTAAAAGCAAAGGTTATTTTGTCCTTGTCAAAGACCTCCCATTTCTGCGGAATCTGAGGTGGCCAAATGCGAGTAAAGAGGGGACAGGGGTGGGGCTATGTTGACCTTCTAGGCTGTTTAGGAATATATGCCATTTGACACCACTTCATGTTTTCTACAGATTTGTTTTTTTGCTACCATGAAATATTAATTTTTCATATAAACACGTGAAAAAGATTAAATTTCAAATCAACAATTTCGAAGAGTAGAATCACATGGTATGTAATAGGGGTAGAAATAAGTTAACTTAAATAGGTCTATCAAAGGCATAAATGTATTTTTCAAGTATGTTCGCCTTTGCTTTCAATTTGATGGGAAAACAGGTTGGCGAGAAAAATAACTGTTTTTAGAATTGGTATTCATAATGTTTGCCAGTCTAACAGTACTTAAATCGTTTAGGTTGTCAAAATTTTGTTTCCATGGATGGAATTTGGAAATTACGATTTCCCCACTGCATGTATCCAGTGACAGCTGAGGTCGATGGATTCCAATCACTGAATTACCCAAACGTCTGTACAAATTCCCCTGCTAGGCAAGGTTCTGCCTTCTGCTCAGAGCATTGTATTACAGCAGAAAGTCCTGGAGTGCCTACCAGTCTGAGAAACTTTCTCAACGATTATTGCGGTGTTCAGATTAAAACCACAGGTACGTATGGATTTTCTAATGGTAGCTAGGAGCAATGCATTGTGTTTCTGGGTGTTTTACTCACTTGTTGAACCTTGTTTGAGGGTTTTGTGTTGACATGGCACCCTGCTAGAGTGGTCCATACCACGTCCATGCGTGATGGGCCAATATTCTAGCCAGGGGGTGGTCAGAGGACCTCTAGCTGGTGGAACTGTCATTAATTCAATGTGGGCATGTTTTTGCGAATTCGTATATATGTATATATTGTTTTTTTGTTTTTTTTTTTAAGGATTCAGTTGCCCAGGGGGAAGAAGATGACATAACTGAAGAAGAGTTCCTCCGGGTTCAAAACATAACGAGCCAGCTTGAAAAAACAGAAACGAATCCGTGTTCTGTATTAAAGAAGCAAGGTGCGGTATAAGTCTGGCACATCGTCATAACGTTTTGAGGTTGTTTGACACTTCTGAACTTCTAAAACAAATGTCAGTATATGCTGATATGTATATAATTGACCGCAAATTCTCCATCAGGTACAGAGAAATTCTTCAGTAAACACAGAGACGTGCGCAACTTGACTGGTGGAACAAGCGTAGATCATGAACCTGTATGTAATAAAGACACTGGTGCAAAGCAGAAGTCCTTGCAAAAATGGAGCCGTGGACTTCTCCATTTTGTTCGTGGAGGTGGACATATAGAGAACTGGAGTCCTCTTTTCGTGTGAGTGGGATACTGTTGAGGTTATATATTGTTTCACTGTCAATGGTTCGTAATAATATAACAATGCTGTATGGTAGCCTTTGTTAAACAGTACGTGCACAATATACATATGATGCGGGATCACTAACTAAGCAAGTTCTAAACCCAGTTATATGCATTACAACTATTACAAAGGTTTTCTTTAATACATTCACAAAACTCGTGTAGATTTTCAGTTTCCACTTTGGCGAGTATGACGTTAAGGCCCCCATAACTAAGAGCCCTCCTCCGCTTAATTAGAAGCATTGCATCGAGTCTTCATACCCGCATACATAACCAGTGCCTGGGGTATTTCTGTTGAACATATCACTGTCTCTGCTCCTGTCTCTATTCTTTAGCATTTTTAAACATGGTCTTACCAACTTGCTACTGTACTGTCTATCAGTGTACAAAGATTCTTAAATTACAAGATATCCTCTCTCTTTCTTTTTTTCTTTTCTTCTTTTTTTTTTTTTGTTTGCTTGTTTTAGTTCAGAGTCTCCAGGTCAGGTGTTTCTACTGGCTGTGTACTACCTCTACAACAGATTTCAGGATGTCGAAGAAAAGGATTGGGATAAGTTTGTGCTGTCATACGATAACATGTGCAATTTGTGCAAGATGCATGCCGCAAAAGAAGACCTGCCTCTACCTGCTCCTTACGATAAGATGTGGCTAAAAGTAACCAAAGTCATTGATTGCCTCCGCCTTAGGAATCATAAGAATCCAAGTTGTTGGAAGATTTTCTCACCTGAGCCATTGAAAGAAAGGTTTCCTGAGCTAAACACACCAGTGGCAGAGCAGACATTTACGTGGTCTGCAAGATTTAGAAAGATTCTGTGTGCGATGCCACAATCCCATTTCCTATTTTATTATCATAGAATGGTTGTGCGTAGAAATCGATACACATCCATGTGCGATAAAGCCAAACGCTCCCCAGTCTTGCCAAAAGTGAGATCTCAGTATAGCACCTAGCCACAATCAAACTATTTTGGAGGCTTTATGGCATCTCTTATCTCTAAACCCGGAATATCTTTAAGTGTACTGGGTTTCAGTAAATCATGTTGTTGCATGATCAAAGTAAATGAATCAGAATCGAAGAAAATGTGGTGAAATATAATCGCCAATGTGGAAAATGATTGTGCACGCGTTGCTTTTTGAAAATAAGATATCTTTCTTTTTTGGACATGTAGTACATAAAACGGTAGCTTTTGGAATGCAATCCTTTGGAGTCTCTACCATAACAGTTCAGTAGACTAATTGACTTCGTTTTCTATGGGCGAGAGACTGAAGCATGGGCCGATAGCTACAAATCTTGTCTCGAAATATGTTTTAAACTCCATTGTACTCTGGAATGCGATAGGACGATCGAGTTGATCGATACTAGAATGCACAGACATGAAATCTTTTTTGAAAAATGTCATTAATTGTTCCACTTTTAAGGATCTTAATTATTAGGTTTTAGATACGCAGATAATCAACAACAGTCAGAGAATTTAATCTATTCTTGACTATTGTCTCCATTTATCAGTGATCTTTTAATATGGATGATTTTCCTCTTTTAATTGTAGCTTTTAGTTATTCTTAGCATATTTAGCGTTTAAAGGTGCATTTGAATTCTGTACACGACCCCACAAGCCTTTACGGCTTTCCACAAGCCTTTACGGCTTTAACATTTCATAGTATATAAGTAAAGGTTTCATGTGTATATGTAACTAGCTTCGGCGGAACCTCGTTGACTTTTCCCGGCTTTCATGGAAAACTCAGGCGCGTTGCATAACTGTTGAATTTAGATATCAGCTGTACTCTGTTTATACCACTGTTTTCCTTTGTTTAAACTTTGTTTAGTTTCTACTCTACCCACCCAGATTTAGTTTACAGACACTCATTCATCGGCTGACATCAAAACAACAACAAAAATGCTGCCTAACATTTTAGTAATACATTTGTTAAAACATTAATAATGCATGAGGTAATTAACCAATTGTATGGCCTCATTTGGGTAACATGGATGCCCCTTGATAACCGGTAAAGAACAGATCCAAAAAGGCGCGATTAGATGTCCAAACACGCGTGTTCGGAAATCAATTTGCGAAAAAATGCAGTACTTGAAAAAATGTTTATTACCTTCCAAGATTACAGCAATCAATCGCTGCAGCTAACATTTGCGGATAGCGACCAACCGTCTTATTAGCCACCTCCCGGATGATTTTTGTAAGGCAGAAGTTAAGGGAAAGACTGTCCAGGTCTTCCAACCTTTGTTCAAGACTTTGCACGGTTTACCCCAGGAGACCAAGATCTGTTTTATACTTAGAAGTAATTTTTGTGATTTGTTCGAGTCGAGTCGGATCGGGTCGGGTCAGGTAGAGTCGAGTTGAGTCCAGTAGAGTAGAGAAGAGTAGAGTAGAGTAGAGTAGAGTAGAGTAAAGTCACGTAGAGACGAGTTGAGTCGACTTGAGTCGAGTCCAGTCCAGTCCAGTCCAGTAGAGAAGAGTAGAGTGGACTAGAGTAGAGTAGAGTTGCATCGAGTCTAGTTGATGCGAGTCGATTTGAGTCCAGTAGAGTGGAGTCGCATAGAGTCGAGTTGAGTCGAGTAGAGACGACTCTAGTTGAGTCGAGTCGAGTGAGTCGAGTCGAGTGAGTCGAGTCGAGTGAGTCGAGTCGAGTAGAGTCGTGTCGGGTCGGGTCAAGTCGAGTCGAGTTGAGTCCAGTTGAGTCCAGTAGAGTAGAGAAGAGTAGAGTAAAGAAGAGTAGAGTAGAGTTGCATCGAGTCAAGTGGAGTCGAGTCAAGTGGAGTCGAGTCAAGTTGAGTTGAGTCGAGTGAGGAAGAGGGCAGTAAAGTCCACTTGAGAAGAGAGTAGAGTCCAGTCGAGCGGAGTTGACTCGAATCGAGTGGAGCATTCGAGTTGAGTACTGATAATTTAAAATAAGGTCTAAAAGTTGTCAGTTAATCTAAAATGGAGCCGCTATTCTCACAATCAACATAGTCGAGTAAGTACACCTTGACCAGGAATTCCACCACCAACTATACATCAAAAACGGCTACAGGTATATAGCACCAGACTGAGTAATAAAAAATAAACAGTTTTTTTTAGAGACAGAAATTACATGTGTCTGGCATGCAAAACATGTCTCATTGCTGTAATTAAATATTATTTAAACTGAATCTATTTGAAAATCCAAAGCAGTATATAATGTTATGCATTTTACGAAATTTTGATTGCTGCAAATGAAAACTGAGTGGAATTGAACTTATATTTACCAACTCTGATTGTGGCCAAGGACCATCTGTGTTTCCCTTCTTTCCAGACACTGCAAGTGGGAAACCGATAATAAAGAATTATTATCTTTTAAGAAAAAGATAATGTAGAGCTATAAAGAAATAATTATATAGCAGGGTGAGCTAGATGGATAGAGGATGTTGAATTATGCACCTAAAAGCAATAAGCTTGAAATTAAATACAGTAAGGCTAGATCAAGGGACAAACAAAAACACAAAATCAGCCCAAGAAAACTAACAACGTGAAATGCACGCACAGAGATATCACTCTATAATTTTCAATCCTTACCATTATTTCGGTGATCCTTGAAAAAGCCTTCTCTGTCTCGCTTTCACACTTCTTCGATACAATCTCCAGCCTTCACACCATTTTTCCCTTCAAATTTATTGCCATTTCCTATGATCTTACCCAGCTTGGCTTTACCCTCCTCAGAACTTCCGATTGCTTGTATGAGTTGACAGAGTTCATTAGACTGGTTCACTGGAAGCTCGACCTTTGATTTGTTGTAAAATCTCACTGCCTGCTTTTGAAGCCTGGTTCATTGCTGACGAACATTTCTGGAGTGCTTCCTTTTACTGCTCGGAGAAAGGAATTTCCAAGGACAGTGGCTACTTGGCATTTGACATAAACTCTTAGTTGCCGCATCAACGCTGTTTTTCGCCTTCACTCTCTTCCTTACATACCGCGTAACCTTCAAACACTCGCTACAGACTCGTCGCCAACGAGGATCTGAGGAGTTAGATCTGGGAGCGATGTTTCGGCGGGATGAGGGCACATGCCAAATCATACAAGACTTTGCGTGTGTGGTTGTTATCGTTCCATCCATAACTCTTAGACCCTTAGGGACGTATCCAAAGTTCAAGAAATCTTCCATTATCCCTGGGCATAAAGTCTTGTTGCTAGAAAGCAGGTTTGTGGCCAATTCTACAAGGTTTACATTTTCCTCTACTTTTCTAGACTTTATGACCAAATGCTCGTAGATCGGACATTGGAGACTCCACTTTCCGTCTCCATACACGATGAGACGAACAGGCTGGAATGGTCCTGTCTGATGAGTAAATGTATGGAGTTGTTAAGGGTACACAACAAGGACACGTTCCGGAAAAACGGCGAGAGGATCCTCCGCATCCTCAACAGGTGAGTGTTCCTTCACGAGGTGTAGTATCTCACAATTGAATCCAGTGGCTGAAAGTTCACTTAGCCATTTATTCAATAAGAAAGCAACACTATATTTTGTTTTGTCCTGTAATTTCTTTTGCATCATACTCTTTATTTTGACCTGCTGAACGACGCAATTCAGATCAGCATTGACATCGACACTCGAGCTTGTGGCTTGCTGGTCACGGACGAAATTTAAAGACCTCTTTGAATGTTTTGTACCTTGATTTTCGGGCCTAGCTAAAGAGTCCCCTGTTTCTCTAAACCTTGGGCTCCTGTGAAAACCTTTTGCAAAGCTTAGGGCTGTGCATCTAAAGCTCTAACAGTGCCTGATCAAAGAGGCATCGAAGAAAATAAAAATTCCAAAGCTGAAGTTCAGTGAAGTTTTTCATTAACAGCTCTTAAAGGTTACCAGGTTTCCTCGGCTGGAAATGTGTAATTGTGGACCGAACTTTCAAGAATTTAGGAAAAAGGATTTACTTGAAAAGGGAATAGGCTTCCTTTTGCTTTCGCTGCCATTTTGTTTGTTTGTTTCTTTCAAGTGCGGATGCACGCGAACACAGGCGGATTTCGTGGCAAATCGAAACTTGAAACGGTTCTAAAAATAAAAACATACGGGCAAAGGTTGACTCAAGGATATAGTCTGGATGGAGGCTCTGGGTGATGGGCTCCTGGTAGTGTGCATTTTGCGAGGCCAAAATAATCACAAATACGTTTTGTGGGTGAAGGGGGGTAGATCATTTCAGGATGTCCCACCGGCTACTGCTGGGTCTTGTTGGTCCAGGTGTAGAGACTGGTGTAGTCGTAATATTTGATTTGTTCACCAGCCTTTGTGCGCCCACCAAAGAAAGCGTCGCGAGGTAAAAGCGGTTCTTGTAAATCGAACCCGGCCACAATCTCAGCTACTTCCGGATCCAGGGTCTTACATTTCCACCATTTACACTCCCAGATGATTTTTACTGTATACCCCAAATCGCACAGACTTTGTAACCGCAGTACGGTTTCTTGATGAACGTCAGCAATGGAGCAATTGTTCAGGCCGCAGTAGGTTTCGGAGTGCTGGGGGTAGCAGGTGGCACACCCGTGCCAATAACAGCCGAGGAACTCGTACACGGTGTTGGTCTTTGTTAGCATTGTACCCGTCGACCGTCTACCGTGTGTTTGGAATGCAATATTCGCCCTGATTTCTAGCATGTTGTATTCGCTGACAAAACAGCGGGTCAGAGCTATCATCGCCTGTTTCCAAGAAAATGTCTTCCAACTGTTGTTGTTGGTCTTCTTCGCTACATGCGAGCCAAGCGTCTCGGCACAATTGCTGTTCTTGAAACATTAACCATTCCATAGCCGCTTTGGAATGATTGACATCTAAGCGCCAGCCGTAGAGGGGTTCCGAGGCAATGGTATTTTCTTCCATACGGTTGAGGCGCAAGTCTTGATTGCAAGCTGAGGCGATGCTCGATGGGGCAAAATGAGTACACTTAAGGAAATCACATTGGAAGGTGAGGCAGCCTTCGTGCAGTAATTTCATGTCATCGATGCAATACGCCTCGAGCTCTTTGTGCAGATTAAATTGAACTCCCTTTGCTTTCTGTTCTGCATACCACCTCTCAAATTTGGCTTTGCCTTCTTTTGTCATCCCCTCGGGCATGTAATCCTTCATGGGAGGCAGTTCACCATGGTAATCATTCTCCATATTGGTGTGGGTATTGAATAAGTGCGGGAAGTAACCTTTTTTATATTGATTGGGGTCTAGTCCAAATGTTTTCGTGAAAAGAGAGAGATCCGGGTATGAACGACATGGAGGCAATGAATCGAATGTAGTGACCCAGGTACTTCAGTTCCAGTACTTTACCCCCATTGCGGACCTGCTTTAACACTTGTTTGCGACGGTGCAGCGCATCGACGATGAAGTAGGAGTCGTATCCTTTAAAATTGTGTGCCAAAACTGTCACTTTGTGCGTTTCCTCTTCTGTCAACACTTCTAACCACTCTAAGAAATGATCAATGCATTGGGGTCCACGAAAGATTAGGGTTCGGCATTTTCTGCGGTCACTCCTGAGACTAAGTTGGCAATACGTTTCTTCGTATCTTGCATCACTTTGACATCAAAAAACACTAATAAAGGTTCCTTGTAGTCTTCTATTTGTTCTATTGGCGTGAAGAGTTTGTAACCTTTTGAGGCATCACCCCCCTGTTTTTGTCGAGGTTTTTTTCTCCTGGCTACTTGGATTGCATGTTTTTCTTCCCGGATTTTGTTGGGGTCTTTCACCATTTGAATAAAACAACGATGCGTGGTTAGATTTACTTGCTCTTTACATGCAGGGCATTCCCCGCAACCGCATTGGTGATCAGATTGTTCTTTTCTTCCCACTAGGAGTTTTCGGCAATAAGCGCATCTCCACCGGGCTTGACAGACGGATGGTTTCTCAGGACCACTCAGCTTCCCATCTTGCGCTTTGCTGCAATGGAGTTCGAGACACGCAGGTCCGTAGAAAAGGCGACGGCAACTATTGCAACATAAAGAAGGGAGTTGTTTGGTTTTGTAAGCTTTGAGGAAATCATCACAATTTTCCTGACAACAGGCAGAGCAATGAATTCCCATGGTGTTGGGACAGGGGTGTTGACCCAAGTGGTCATACGGATGTAAACACCGCCCACAGAAATAACAGAAGCTAAAAAAAAAACAGGCAGAGAAGTTAGGGAGTCATAATGGCCATTTTCATGCAAAATTGCCAGCTCTTTCTTGCCTTCGCCAAATGAAAAACATGCATAGGCAACATCTACCATGATGATTCAATATTCTTGAAACAGGGAAGGCGCGAGGGAAAACTGAGTTAGCTCGTCCATTCCGCACGGTCCAGGGATGACATGGGCTTCAGCATGTAAGTGGAGCGCTGCCTCGTATTGGATTTTACGACCGTGTTTGAATCCTTTGCATTGGGGGTGCCCGTCGACGATAGCTTTGGCCGTAATGATCGCTCGAGCACAGCACATATTCTTAGCATCCTTAGGAATCTTAATGATACATTTCTTCTTCAAGCGGAACTTCACGGAAGCTTGATCCCCAGTTTGTAATCTCTTCCGTGACCCCCACCACGTGGACTAGCGCATGCATGAACAAATTCTAGTTGAAAGGTATCATTTAGTTCAAACTGTTCATTGGAGTTTAGCATGCGGCTCATTGAATTCATGAACTCATCAACCCGTCTGATATCATTACGCCATTCTCCTGCTCAAAATCGCGCGCTGTGAAAAAATCCAGATTTTTCTTTTTCTTCTATCCATTCCATAAAGATTCTGCCATTTAAAATTACATATTTTCAATGCAGGTAACAAGACAACGTGTAAATATGCGTACAGACAAAACCAAACCAGATTTAAAAAAAGACTTGTAAATATAGCAAGTTGAGCAAAAAGGCGAGTCCGAGAATAGAAATCATGTCACGGCATGATTATGACTGTGGAATGGAGTTGAATTATTGTATCTTCTTCATTAAATGTTGCATAAAGTTCATTTGCTTTCCTCATGATAATTTCAATATTATCTGACTTTTTACCGCCAAGGGTTGTTCCAACCCTGAGACCTATATTTACGAACCTTAAATGCGGAACCTGTTTTCGGTCAAATATAAACATAGGGCTCAACGTTGGAGACTGTTGGCGGATGATACAGCGTTCTATTTTTCTTCGTTCTAATTCCTTGACAGTTCTTACTATTAATCCTGCCACGTCCAGGTCTGCCAGAAAACGTGAGGCTCTCGGGGCTTCTTCGATGTGTCTTTGCATGATGTGCAGAGCTGCTTTAGTGCTGATAACAAGTTCCACAGTTTCCAGAGCATTCATGGTCGCGATTCATGATCAGTTTTTTTGGCTCATTCTTATAGCCTTAGGTATCCAAGGACATAATAACCGATTTAATTGACCTACTTTGGCGGCATAAAAATCACTTTATACAACTCCTTTGCCGACATTTTCTTTCCAATGCCGCACGTACATGAAAGGCTGGCAAAAGGAGGTGGGCATAAAAACAACAAAGGACTTTTTCCTCGGAACACTACGCCTTTTTTCGGGTCATTAGGTTGTAAAACGACAAAGGACTTGTCCTGTGAACGCCGTGCCTTTTTGTTCATTGATTACGACCAACACGGCGTCAAGCCACACTTTTTCATTTCTCATTCAAGAAACGAAGGAGAGGGAACTATTGTGCTTCGCTGTAACAATAAATGCTCTTAATTTTCCCATGGAAAATATTCACGACTGAACTGCGTGATGAAAAGGATTAAACATTCCTTCAATAGTTCTGACAAACATGAAAGTGTTTAATGCATACGGAGCATTCAACGAAGCCATAACTTTGTGAAAAGCCTTCCCGATTATCATTATCATTATATTTGTAGTGAAGTCTTCTTTGTATTATCATTTCTTAGAAAGATTCGATTGATAATGTGGATAGCGTTTAGAAAAGGAAATGTAGAGTCTAGCTGTGCACTTTATGTAATGTTTAAAAAATGAGCAGCAGTGTTTTATCGAGTGTAAAACACAAGGCGTAGCCGAGTGTTTTTAGACCCGATAAAACACTGCCGCGAGGTTTTTGAACAGCTTAAAAAACGTTTGTTGCAGATCTCTTCATTTTTTTAAATAATCCTTAGGTTCTCTATTTATTTTTTCCAGGTAACACTGGAGGTAGAAATTTAGCCGTGTTTTATCAGATATAAAGACACTCATTAAAAATTAATTTTCTTTTTTTTTTCCTTCATGAATTATTGAGTTTTTGAATTTAATTTTGAATAACATAAATAAAATGAATGTACATATAATTAAGCTTATATATACCATAAAAGGTCTTGGGGAGCCCCCCTTTCAAAAGCAATTTTTATGAGAAAGCAGGGGGATTAATTCCAAATAGTGGGCATGTTGTAATTTCTAAATCTGGTAGAAGACTATTTATCTCTGTTATAACTCATTTTCACAAAAAATTTAAAATGTAGTGGATGTACAAACATAGCTATCTCAAAATAATTGTTTTACATACATACATACTTTATTGGCTTGTCCCCAAGGGGCTTTTCAGAGTCAAATCTACTTTACACAGTTAAAACCTAAGTACATGACAAAGATAAAAAGATAAGGGTTAAAAAAAGTTAAATAAAGCAGTCATTAAGAAGCTTTTGCTTGAGCAAACGTTTGAACGCGGTCACGGATGGACTAAGTTTGAGCACAGGCGGCAACTCATTCCACAGAGAAGTCACTCTATATTGAAAGCTCCTTTGGCCGCTTAAGCTGTGCAAAAGAGTGGAATATCCAGGAGTTGAGAGTTTCTTGTATTCCTTGTCGATACGGCGGATCTTCTGACGAGCTTAGATGTCAAATACTCTGGAGCACGTCCTGTCATGCACTTAAAAAACAGAACAGCAAAACGAAAATAAAGTTGCTCCCTGATTGGTAGCCAGCGTAAGCCTTTTAGCAAATGAGTTGTGATCGAATTTTCTTGCGCCACACAAAATGCGACAAGCGAAATTCTGTACTGCTTGGAGCTTGTCCAGATTAGCTTGAGTAATATTGCTCCAAAGAGAAGAGCAGTAAAATAATTTACTAAACACTTGAGCATTTATAATAATAATTAAGGCACGTTTATCAAAAACATGCTTAACGCGGTTAATTTGGCCTAATCATTACATGCATGAAGATACAGTGGAAACAATCTGCTCATTATATGTTAAATCAGAGTCCAGTCTGACGCCAAGGTCTCTTGCAGCCTTAACGGGCTCGAGTTCCTTCCCCAATAGAAATAGCCTAAAGTCGCTGCCGAATATCACTAATTTTGTTTTATCTGGGTTGGGTAGAAGCTGATTATCAAAGCACCAGTTTCGAATACTTAGCAAGTCCTTATTCATCTTTGCTATCGCCACGTGCTGATCGTGGAGTTGAAATGACATGAGTAGTTTGGTATCATCGACGTAACACTGCAATGAACAATTTTCTCATACAGAAGGGAGGTCGTTAACATAGATGTTAAAGAGTAATGGACCAAGGATGCTCCCTTGTGGAATGCCAGAGCTGACAGGTAGTTTGGTCGACACAGTTGTATTTATGCGGACATATTGGTATTGTGAGGTTAAATAACTTCCAAACCATTCTTTCACAGATCTGGACGCACCAATGTCCTGTAACTTAGCAAGAAGTATTTGATGATCAATACTGTTGAAAGCTTTGCTAAGGTCAAGAAGGACAACTACTGTTAGTTTCTTTTTGTCAATGGCACTTAGGATTTCGTCTGTTGTTTGAATAACAGATGTTTCAATTGAATGCCACTGTTTATTTCCACTCTGTTTGGATGAGAAACGGCCTCTCAACAGTAGATATGACGTGAGCTGATTGTGAGCGACACGCTCACAAACTTTAGAAAGGACAGGGAGTAGTGAAATCGGTCTATTATTGTTTGGAATGTCATGGTCTCTAGCCTTGGGTATCGGGGTTACTTCAGCTATTTTCCAGGCCAAAGGAAAGGTGTCAAACTCAAAGGTAGGGTTAATAATAGACGCTAGCGATGGCAAAATAGCAGGTAAACAATCTTTGATCACATGGATCAGAATTTTATCAGTCCCAGGGGCTTTACCACTCGCCATTGATGTGACTATTTTTTGTACTTGTTCGCACTTCACTGCGTGGAAGGTGAACTGCTCTGACAATGGGTAGATTGTCGGACTAAATGAACATTGATTGAGAGTATAATTCTAATCCTCCGCTAATTTAGTAATTCTATTGATGGTACTCTTCCCCACGTGGGAAAAGAAATTATTGAACTCATTAGCAACAATTTTGTCATCTTTGGAATAATTCCTTTGAGAGGTGGACTTCTTGGGTATGCACAAGTGGATTGCTCTCCAGAGGCAATTAGAGTTCTTTTTGTTGTTTACAACCTGCTCCACGATGAATATTTTCTGAGCAATCCTTATTTCATGTTTGACTTCCGACAAAGGTTCTTGTATACAGACCAAGCATGTAGATCTTTGGTTTTTTGGGCAACCTTCTTCCATTGGTCCCTAGATTTCATAAGGTCCCGAATTTCACATGTTACAAAAGGGTTGGGACATCCACGATTTTGACTGTTTTGATGGGAGCATGTTCGTCTAATACCTTGTTGAATATTAGGTTAAACGCATTCAATTTATCTTCAGGATCATCAAAAACGTCCAAAACAGACCAGGGTGCTTGCAAAACGTCAGCAAGAAATTGATCTGGCCGGTAATGTTTGAAGCTCCTTGTTGTAATATAAGTTGGCTTTTGACGTTGATTTTTTAAACGAAGTGTAGTGCAAACAATATCGTGATCGCTTATTGAGCATGGTTTGACGGTTCTTTCCCGGACTTGTTGCTCGGTTGAGGACAAAATAACATCTATAAGCGTCTCGGTGTAAGGAGTCATTCGAGTTGGTGCTTTAACCATCTGAGATAAATTATACATATAGAATACTTCATGGAAAGTGCACGCGTACGGTGTTGTGGCGTATCAGAAATCGAACAAGTGAGCAAAGCGAACGAGTGAGATTTCTGATACAAAACAACGAGTGTGTAAACACCGTACAAAGCACTTTCCATGTGGTATTACGTTTGTTATATACAAACTGAGATTGAACACCCTCCTTAAATTATGACAAGCTTTATTTAAGCAAATATGGTCAAACAACAATCACTGAAAGAAAGCAGCTTCGTAAAAGCGAAAGAGCTCAAATGAAATCCAAAACTTATGAAATAAAGTTGGCTTGTCTGAGTTCAAGGCTGTTTAGTCGGAGTCTGACTCTTCACTTCGAATTCTTTTCCACCTCCTTTCTGTTTCAGTGATGCAACTTTCGCTTTGAATAGTAGGAGAAGTAGTAAGAGTGTTAATTGAAATGGAAATGTGGCCTCCACTTATAGCTGCCCCTTCAAAAAAGTTCATTGGCGTCTTACTTGTGCTTGCTACGTTGTTGGCACCAGTTGAAGTGGTCATCTTTGTTTGAGATGTATATCTCAGGATGCCTGACATATTTTTCTGTTGATTGAGGTTCAAGCTGCTGTAGTTTGTAATGCTTTGCACGTTTCTGTGCCCACTTAACTGCATGATGTGTGTAGGTGGGATTTCGTGATCGTTCAATTTCTGCATCATGTGTTTACGAGCACTATGGTTGGTGAGTCGTTCGTTGTTTAGGTTTGCTTTAGAAGCCATGGTCTTTGTCAATGTATTTAGTTTGTTAGAGCCCACAGGTGCCAACTTGAACCATTTCTTTGTAGAATCCTTCTTTCTTGTGTGGTTTACTGCTAAGTAAAATGGTGCGTCGTCGCTCAGCATATTTTCCGGTCGCTTCTCACGGTAAATTTTGTAAACAGCGACAGGATCTCGTTCACCTCCAGTTGAGAACATTTTTGGCGAAACTTTTCGGACATTTGAAGTGTCAATACCTGATCTTGTTTTAGTTTGTCTTTCAGTGTACTCCAAGTATTCATTTCCTTTTGCATCCTCGCAAAGTTTGACATCGCCCCAGCACATATCTCTGTGTTCTTGACAACTGCGCAAACCGAAATGAATGGTGTTGTTAAGCCAGAGTATTTGACAACGCTTCACCTGAAGATAGTCCCAGCAAGTTTTTCTCGTAAAGGACGTCGATTTCTTGGTTGGTCAGGGGGGGCAGCAGCTTTGTCCTTGTTCCCACGGCCTGCTTTTTTGAGTTCCTTTTGCTTCGATTGTAAGCATCTTCGAGTCAACTCAAACTGTCTATTGCTGAAAATACTCGCTGGGTAACTATTTTTCTTTAAATGCCGTTCGACGCTTGCCAAGAGACTTCTCAAGCTTGAGGGCTCATATTCTCCTCCATCTTTACGTCTGACAGAGCAAATAAATTCTGCTAGATATCTGTCGAGGTCCTCTGGAGTAATTGCTGACAACTGTCGCTCTTCCTTTTTTTCGCCTCGTAAAAAATCGTTCAAAAGTTTTATGTCTCGCTTAGTTTTTCCTTGTGTGTTTTTGTTTTGACTTTCTTAATGCCATGGGGAGATATTCTTTACA
>BLFK01001063.1:134596-139596 GCA_014634185.1 Astreopora myriophthalma | reverse complement strand
GCCAGGCACTGCTTCTTCACACAACACCCTCGACTTTTGCATGAAGTCGGGTTGTCAGTCGCAATACTAAGAAGAACATGGAGCGAAGAGGACCAGGAAAGGCGAGTGTTAAGACTTCTACAACAGTGAAAACTGTTTCAGTACAAGCGAGGGTGCGTGAATTGAAAGGTGAGCCTTTTTGTGAGAGTAACCGCAAACTATTTTGTAAAGGCTGTCGTGAGGTTTTGGCTACAAAGGCAAGTATAATTAAAAGGCATATTACTTCTGAGAAGCACAAGTTGGGTAAAACAAGGCTCTCCCAAAAAGAAGCACATGAAGCCACAATATTGCAGGCAATAAAGAAATACGACAATGGAGTACGTCCAGAAGGGGAAACTCTTTCCGATGAACAGCGTGTTTATATAGTAAATGTTGTAACAACCTTTCTGTAGGCAGGCGTCCCTCTTGAAAAACTAAACAGTTTTCGTGCACTACTAGAGGAGGGAGGATACCGTCTTACAACTTCCCCACACATGCGTCAACCCATTCCACTCATAAGGAAGGAAGAAGAGAAGAGAATAAAGGGTGAGATTTCAGCTTCTAATGTTGGCTTGGGGAATGGCTTGGGGAAGCTCTGGCAATAGTGCTCAAGCACATTACAGCTGACTGGAAAATTAAACAAGCGCTAGTTCGACTTCAGTTACTAGCGAAGTTACTTAAATGAGAAGAGTTGACCAGAGAGATCATAACAGTTCTTGCTCAGCAGTACAATGTCACCAATAACGGTCTTCTTGCTGGGATGCGGGACGGTGCATCAGTAAATGCCATTGCTATGAGAACTGTGAAGATAGTCTTTCCTAAAGTCATTGATATCCGTTGTTTCTCCCACACTATAGACCGAGGTGGACAGCACTTCAACATCCCAACAGTAAAACAGTTCCTTCAGCTTTGGAACTGTTTGTTTGGACAGTCCTGCAACACGACTGGCCTGGAAGGAGCAGACTGGACTGGCAGTGGCAAGGTATTCGCCAACAAGGTGGTGGTGCTGGTGGGAGGTGGCACGACAAGTAATGCAGCAGTTTGGAGATGTCCTTCCCTTTGTTCAACGCAGACTACAAGTTGCTGATAATAGAGCAGCTACCCTGATGCAGATTGAAGAAATGCTGACTGATCCCCTGTGTACGGCCTCTCTACAGATTGAGTTGGCAGCAGTTGTGGACGCAGGCACTCCAATGGTTCAATCAACGTACATCCTAGAAGGAGACTCACATGGCACTAAGACACTCACATGGCAATGCTACGAGCAATTATCCTACATTGACAACTGCATTTGCACAGCCTATCTTCCAAACGTGACAGCAGTGTCCAGAGAAATATCAGCTGGAGATCCACACACAGCATAGCAGATGTATCAGAAAGGTATTGCAGCGATACAACCTAGATGGGATTACTTCAGCCAGACCATCCTAGGAACAATGTTTCCTCAAGTTGAGATCTTCAAGGCTGCAAGACTGTTTAACACACACAGGGTTTGTCAGTTACGCCCCATTGCAAATGACATCGACGGAGGACCCCAACTTAATTAGGAACGTAAAGACTGAGCTTCCTAGATAACTGACAAAGGCAGATGAGATCCGGGAAGGGGTTGATCCTGTTCATTGGTGGAAAACAAATGAGGCTAAACTTCCACACTGGTCTGCCAAAAAAAAAGGTTTTGCTGCTTCAGCCTTCATCAGCAGCGTCTGAAAGAGTGTTCTCTATCCTTACAACATCATTTGGACATCTCCAGGATATGGCCTTGCAAAACTATATTGAAAGCTCCTTAATGCTACAGTTTAACAAGGGATGAGTAAACATTAGGAGACAGGAGAGGGGCTGGTAAGAACACTGAAGGATGTGGATGTTCACTTTGGACAAGGTGAGTTTTTTTTCCGTAAACGTGATCTTTATACCAAGGGCAAGGGAACGTTGCCGTTAAAACACATTGAGGTGTGAATGTTGTCAATGACAAGTTCATTTTTGTCACAGTTCATAAAACATGTTATAAAAAGAATGTACATTTTTGATAAAGGTACATGTAAGTGCTATAATCCTATAAAGCAATAAATCACGGGAAACTTTGTAGTTTGTAACTTACTTTTCATCAAATGCAGGTTCATTGGAGAAAGACATATAGTAAGCCTTTCAATGCCTCACAATTTCCGACCTTTTACTTGCTCATCAAAGCTTTCAATGAATAATTATTGTCAAACAATTCTTTCAAAAATGAAAGACTAGGAATGTTTATTAATAGATACAGGGCTATGGGGGGGGGGTGGGTTGGAAGTGTCATTTTGGTCCGGCATAATACGGCATAATAGTTTCGCGGGTGACGCCCGAAAGCATAATACTCGATTTTTCGAGCATAATCCGGCAGACCCTATCAGTGAGAACTTCACTGCAGGCGTTACATCTAAGCTTTCCTTTTGCCACGGCAAAGTGTTGGTTTGGGTACTCTTTGAGACGATCCCATGTTCTCACATTGGTGGTTTTGACGCTTCTTCTTTGCTTGTTCTTCCCTTTGTTGATCAGAACTTTTCGCTTTCGTGCTATCGAAGCACTTTCTGGAGCACTTAGGGATGCTCCAGCATTTACTGTTATTGTAATTGGATCAATCACTTCTTTGTCTTCAGTGCTATTGTTTTCCGACTGATTTAGTGCTTCCATCTGTGCTCTTAAGAAACTGTTGTAAACTAGCAGTTCTCATTGAGAAGTGAGTGCTGCCGTTAAAGGTGTGAATGCAAATACGACAATGAGAATTTCAACAAAAAATAACTTATTTTATTTGCAAAATGACATGGTTACATGTATGTTCTTTGAGTATAACATTAACAAGTAACTATTGGTGTGGCTAAGGTTTTTGTTGGGATTATGCTTGTAGTAATTGCTAAAAGTGGAAAAGAAATATATTGAAAGTGAAGAATGATCATCGCAGTTAATTTTCCAATTTAAGCAATTTAAGCAATTAACAAAAACAGAAGGTGTAACGAATGACACTGTCTAATGCAACATGTAATAATAAGGGCTTTTAAACTGATTCTTAGAACGATTAGTGACACTTTCTTTCGTCTATCTAGCGCAACATGGAAATAAACTAAATACTTGGTGTAACTACAGTCACTGGTGTAACAACAGTTACTACATGTATAACGGCAATAACGGGTTCATGAACATATCGTTAGAACAATTAGTGACAGTGACACTGTGTAATGCAACGTGAAATAGACTATTTATTTCGTCTAACAATGTTAGGCTATATTCTAAGCCTTTTAATCGTGATGGAAATACACTAAATATGTGGTCTGAGAATGTTAGTGACCACTTTGGAAAGTTTGCTGTAAGTTACCACTATGTCCTTTAAACTTAGTAAGAGCTTTACCAAGTCATCCTTAGAAGGATCACTGACACCCTCTGTGGAAAACAACTGTGACTTGACAACTGTGCAACTTGTCCTTCTTTGGTGTGGTTAGCAAAAATAGTTGAGCATAATACTTAGTGGGACAGAAGTTTGTCATCTGTTGCATGTTACAATTATTACACGTAATAATATCTGATGAGTTGTCATGATTTTCTATCTTGTTACATTTCACACAGGCTACACAAGTGGATGTTGAAATCAAATCTGCTACAGACCCTTCTACAGTTGTAGTGATAGAATCATCAGTTAATGTTGGTGCTAAAGCTAAAATATCAGTATGTGGCTCAGTTTGCTTAATTGCAGTGCCAGTTTTGGCAGTATTTATATACAGTTGCTTAGTAATGGCATCTTTCTTTACTCGTACATTCCGAAAAATGTATGTTATGCCTTCTTCTATTTGTTCACAAAATTTCTCCCAAAATTTAAAAATTAAACGAGGCTTACCTGTAAGGTGAAGTTTGATTGTAATTCTACGAGTTATTGGTCTGGAGCGAAGAAGTCACGTGAGATAGCATGCGCGAAGCAAGCAGGCAGTTTTCAAAGCAAGTTATGTGAAAGGCCATATTATTAAACTGGAGCGAAGACTGGGTTGGGTAATAAGTCTAGAGTAGGGCTAATCTGGGTGGGCACGTGACTTCTTCGCTCCAGACCAATAACTCGTAGAATTACAATCAAACTTCACCTTACAGGTAAGCCTCGTTTAATTTTTAAATTCTACTTCGTCATTGGTCAATGTCGCTACGAAGTCACGTGAGATTTGAAAACATATGGCCATGAACTATACCAATTCGTCTGGTAACAACAAACAACTTTAATATTGCACAAAAAACCTTCAAGATATCACATCAAGCATCGATTGCATGCAATAGTTCAGTTCCAAAGGAGCCAGCCTCAGTGTCCAGAGGTTTGTCATAGTACTTCCTAAAGGTCTCTGCATTTGACCATCCTGCCGCATCCATTATACTCTGGATAGGTATGTGGACAGTTTTGGCAGCAGATGTGGAGGCTGCTCTTGTACTGTGGGCTCCATATTTACTGACGTCTAGCCCAGAGTTCTCGAGGACTTTCCTGAGCCATCTGCCAACGGTGTCGGTAGTGACAGAAGCATGTGGCTTTTGGTAACTAATAAACAAACGGGAACTGCCCCGCAAAGGTTTGGTGCGTCTAACATATTCTTCAAGAAAGGTAACAACACATAAGCATTTATCTGGATGATACGCCCGTAGCTCCAATTTACCAAAATGTTTGCCTGGTCTTGATGTCTTAAGAAGTTCTTGTATGTAAAATGTACAACGATCCTTCGTCAAGACCATATTATTAACATCCAGAGCGTGAATTGTCTGGCAACGTTGACCAGATAATGATGCAACCAACATAGTAGTTTTCATGGTAAGGTCCTTTAGTGTAAGCTTCTCAGGCGGGTGAAGAGACTTTAAGAGGGGATGTCTGTAAATATCGACCATGGATGGGAATTATCAAAATTTTGAAAAATCCCAAAAAAATTCTGTAGACTACCCTAGGTACTCTATTCATGGAAATATAAATTTTAGTTTCATCCGATAAA
>BLFK01001063.1:118403-128403 GCA_014634185.1 Astreopora myriophthalma | reverse complement strand
TTTATGTAGAAATCTCGCTATATGATTGGTTGAAAAGTAATCGTCGTCGAAAAGGCCATATGATCAACATGGCGGACTGAGAAGACTTGCAAATGCCATTTGACCGTCAAAGGGCCGTTTCTTTGCTCGAAGAAGCAACCCAGTTTCTCAGGGAATACTCAGGTGGCATTGCTGTGTCGAATCAAAACCGTAGCGGCGAAAATTCCAAGATTCAGCCTGCGGGATCACACCAGAATGAACCGCACAGCAGCCAAAGATTACAGGCGAATCACACAAGGTTTCCTCACACAACAACAACTTCGAGCGTATTTACACACCAGAACAGGCAAGGAAACGAAGATAACATCCTTGGCGGAAGTTTGGCACGAAACAGTGCTGCAAATGGAAGGGTACTTGATAATTTTCGAAGTCTTTTTTCACCCTATGGTCGTGAAACGTCGCCAACTAGCTCATCAAGTGTACAATCGCCATCCGCTAGTTGGACTCACGAATTTTTCTGCTTGGCAGATAAAGATCAAATGGTAGTACCCAGCAGATCTTTAAAGGTCCAACTTCAGGAGGCTGGCTTAGGCCGAAAAAAAGTATGCCTTAATGGTAGAGCAGACGCAACGGAGGTGAAGACGACTCTTGAAGAAAGCTATCCGAAGTTAAAAGAGGGTGGAGGATTTGATATATTAAGACGTGGCCCAAGCCCTAGCGAGCTTACCTTAATTCCACCACCACCATCGGGATATACTGTAAAATTCTTACGCGACTCCGCAGGATTGGGGCAAGCAATCGCGTTTGTGAGACCTTTGCAATGCAACCTCAACCGGGAAGCAATCAAACCTGTTTCAGACCACAGCCAGGTGGGTAATCAAAGAATTATATGATATTTACTTAGGATATTTTTTAAAGGCTACAGAGGATTGGCAAGGGAGATGAAAATCCTGTTTTATTGTGCCAAATGATCCTTCCCCCTCGTTCCTTTGAGCCCTTTGAAAGAGATTTACATGTGTAACATCTTTTATTATTCATTCAAAATATTTCCCGGTTTCTGGTTGGTTAAACACCCCCAATAATTCACCATAACCAGCTGCTGTTCACCAAATTTGGAAAGAATCTTTGCCATATTGAAATCAGTGACGTCAAAAGTGCAGCCCTCTGCCGATTATTGAACCGTTGACCTAGAAAACCTGGGGACGAGACTGTTATTTTTGGTGAGCAGAAAAACAAAGAGCGAATGGCAAAACTCCTTTAAGAACGGGGAAATATTTTGAATGAATAATAAAGTAATTATTGAATTCGGGTTTCGTAGGATATGAAGAATTCGGCCGAAGGCTGAGGTGGATAACACCCTCCTTGATCTGCAGAATTCTTCATATCCTACGAAAGCCGAATTCAATAATTGCTAAATACACCTACGGCTCACGAAGCTGTCGATTGTTTGTTTGTTATCTTTGGGACATACATAGGCAAAAGAATCTGTGACATTACCCCAATATCTGTCAATGTATCATTGTACAGTATGTGTCTGTGAAACAGGATTCTGGGAGTGTTCCAAAAGTTGCTTGTATCAACTGTAGTCTTGAGATTCCAGTAACTCTTGTCAGACAACATTTGGCTGTCTGCTGCAATGACAATGATTTGTAAGTACAATTTGCATGTTAAAGTAATGAAAAATACAGTGTAGGTTGTCTTTAAAAGTGATCAAGGTTTCTTTTTTGTATCCCATGCTTTTGTTGTTTGGTCGCATGGTCTCACTCCTTCTTGAGTTAAAAGTGGGTACCAGAGACCCATCTGCACCTGAATAATAACTAATCCCTAAATTACAATTTCTTTTACCATCATGGCAGAATGTTGAAAAGTGGAAATGTTTGTTTCTCTGGAGAGAACTTAAAATGCCAACAAATATTTCAGTTACATACATACATTTTACATTACATTACATGTTATTACTAAGTTTTTAGGTAAAAGTACAATTAATACATGCCCGCGGTTAGCAAAACTACAGCTGTAATCTAGGCAGGTCATGTTTATATTATATCAGTTGATAGAAGCAGGCAGTTTGTGCTGATTTATAATCTT
The DNA here is from genome assembly GCA_014634185.1 of Astreopora myriophthalma. Lineage (NCBI taxonomy): Eukaryota > Metazoa > Cnidaria > Anthozoa > Scleractinia > Acroporidae > Astreopora > Astreopora myriophthalma. The sequence goes on along the minus strand of BLFK01001063.1, from coordinate 126,336 downwards.
ATCCTTTGGGTAGGCCAGACATTGCTTGCAGTGATGGAACAACAAGTACAGAATCCGTAACTCAAGTGAGGACTTAAGTCATTATACACCTGTAGACTAAATTTTAGTTATACCAGATGATTCTACAGTCCAGCACACCACCTACATCTAATTTGTTTACCATCTACGTGTTTATCATTTTATACAAGCATGACAATATACTTTTTATGGAATGGGTAGATTTTATATTCACTTCTATCAGTTTAGTGCTTAATATGCTGTTTGCATGAGCCATGAGTAATTTTCAATTAGGGAATTTAATATTGTTAAATCATTATGAAACTGTAATTGGACTATTTGTCTAATTATATCAATGAGTGTAATTTTATTAGTAAAATGTTGTGCTTTTAGGCCCCTGTACTTTTAAGTTTTCCATCCAGTTCCACTAGTGATGTGCATGCCACTTTCAATAACAATTTGAGTGGTGAAGAATTCAGTAGTTCCACTGCACATCCACTGTCACTGGTGAGTTTGTGTGAGGCAAAGTCATACACTTCGTAATAGATTAATTTTTCTGAGAAACGAACCACATGGAAGTTTGATTACTATGGGTTACAAACACTAGTGCCAATAGTCTAGTGCCTGTAGGCATAGTTTTAGGTATCTTCTGCTACTAAGTACATGTAAGTTCAGTTAAAAGTGCACAGAGAAATGTGATCTCCACATGCTGTTGGAGTTACTTTCATTATGTCTATTACAACTGTCTCAGTTCATTGTAAGGATTTATTGTGTTCTCACGTGTAAATGATAATGCAACTGTAGTTGGTTGTGTTTGGCAAGCTTTGGAGCAAAACTATGATGTAACAAAATCAGACTACATGCCATAACCAAGATGCATGGGTAATCTTACTGTATGTTTAGAACATAGTTTTGTGATGAAGTAGACCTCTAATCATTAAATTTTTCATCTACTGTAGGACCCTGCTGCTGTAGCAGAGCTGCAGATCTTATTCCCAGATAAGGATGAAGATTCTCTAAGAGATGTACTTAGCATGTGTGAGGGAAACTACAGTTTAGCAGCTTCCTGGCTTGTGAACTGGGATGGTAAGTGACGTATATAGTTATCTTAAATAAACAGACCTGTTTTTCTTTACAGGGAATTGGGTTTATTGTGGGTTAAATACATTTTTTTCTAATTTGTCCCATATAATGGATACATGTTCAGTGCTCATACCCCTCCTCTTGGGGGATCCAGTTTTGAATCCAATACCTTCTTTTTAGACACTCTCCCAGAAATTACAGTGTACATGTAAGTCCTCTCCTAAAAATTAGTCCCCCTTGTTTTGAGTTGTACTTATACATGTATGGTAGAAAAGCTGTTTCGTATCTCACAAAAGCAACTCCCATACAGGTGAGCTACCTTGAAAGAAAGACATGAGGAAAGTTGTTTTTTATGGCATAATGAAATGAACAGACTTTACAGACAAACCTCCTGTAAGTGCTTATGTGAGGTGGTCGCTCATAAGAGCTTAGACCCTATTTGGTCAAAATTTTGCATCATTAGCATATGGTAACTGCAGAGAATTGCCCAATTAATGTCACAACAACTTTAGCAATTAATGTCACAACTTATCCAATTTACGCTCTATTATCTGTCATTTGGTCACTTACAAAAGGGTAAAAACGAAAGAAAAATGTAAACTTGTAACTCTAAAAGTTGCGGTTGCTTATGAGAGGTGGTCGCTTACAAGAGGTTCCAAATATAGTGATTTGACTTTTGGTACTTTGGAAAATTGGTCGCTGAGGAGAGATGGTCGCTAACGAGAGGTGTTCACAACCAGAGGTTCAACTGTATTTATGTTACATCCACATTGTCTGTCCTCTATAGAAAACCAGGCGAGCTCATCCTCTTATCTGGTAGATGAGAGTAAGGATGATGGCAATGACAGGGACTTGATGCAATCAGCATTCAGTTTGAATTATTCGCGTAATTCAGGTATTGGATTTATTTGTAGATGTACATCCCTCAGTTTTTTATCCAGGTTAGCACCCATATGGCTGTTTAAATCTTACAATGGCTGTTTAAATCTTACACTACACATGAACATGTAAAAGATCCATGTGTGCATGTACATTATTTTGTTTTCCAATAGCTGTTGTTGTGCTGTTGTTTGTCCATAACTTCTTGAGTAAATAAAATGTGTGCTGCTGGTGAAGTGTAACTGAAGATGAACTGCCTATACTTATAATTATTTGTATTTCTTTAGTTGAAGATCTACAAAGTATCATGGGGAAGTATAGACAACAACTGGACTCTCAAGAATGCAACAGATTGAGTGTAGACCGGGAACAATTCTGGGAAGACTTTGTGGTGTTCTTTAAAAACCCAAAGTTTAATCCAAGATATCCCTTGAGAATCAGATTTGCTGGTGAAGCTGGGCTTGACGCTGGAGGACTACGTCGTGAATTTGGCTCTCTCTTAGTCAGTAAATTGTTCTCCTCAGAAGCCATGTTATTTGAGGGTAGTGATGATCGAAAAGTTCCTGTATACAATGCTGATGCTGTACATTCAAACCTTTTCCACTTAGCCGGAAAGATTTGTGCCTACCTATTGTCCCACCTAGACCTTGGTGTATCTTGCCTTAGTCCAGTGATTTATTCTTACATTACAACTGAGGAAGTCCATGAAGCATCAAAGCTATGCACCCTGGAAGATATACCAGACTATGACTTGCGTAAATTCATTGAAGAGGTATATCCCTTTTCCATCCAAGGGGGTAGTAATTAATTTGATTAAAAAACAGCATACAATCTTCATTTGGTTGTAACTTTGATTATATTTTACCAAATTCCAATTGCTATATATCAAATTAAATGTTGAGCATATGTCTTTCTAAAACTCTGGAAGATGAGAATGTTGGAGTTACCATCAACTGGTCACATGACCAATAAATTAGCATAATTTGCTTTGAAAAGTGATTAAAATTTAGCACTTTGCTATAAATTGAGTTCACACACCAAAAACAACTCCAACAGTGCAGTAAGCTAACATGTTATTTAGAAAAAATAACTTACATGACTTGACTAAAATGCAGTACAGTTGCTGCGACATGCCTTAAAAGTAATTGATTCCTTGTATGCAAGGCAGTTTTAGGCAAAGTCAGCATACAATCTTCATTTGGTTGTAACTCTGATTATATTTTACCAAATTCCAATTGCTACATATCAAATTAAATGTTGAGCATATGTCTTTCTAAAACTCTGGAAGATGAGAATGTTGGAGTTAACTGGTCACATGACCTATAAATTAGCATAATTTGCTTTGAAAAGTGATTAAAATTTAGCACTTTACTATAAATTGAGCACACACACCAAAAACAACTCCAACAGCAGACAATCAGTAGAGTGCAGTAAGCTAACATGTTATTTAGAAAAAATAACTGACATGACTTGACTAAAATGCAGTACAGTTGCTGCGACATGACTTAAAAGTAATCGATTCCTTGTATGCAAGGCAGTTTTAGGCAAAGTCACATCTCAAATAGCAAATGTTATTAGCAGCTTCAATTTCATGGCTATTGTCTTCTTTGTCTGGGTCTACCTCGACCTAAAGGCCTACCAGCTCCTTGTGGCTTTAGTCCTGGAGGACCTTGGCTACATTCCTCATCATTAAAGAGATACTGATCCATGGTATGATATCTCTCAAAGCAAGGGGTGGGGCACATGTAGGTGTCACACAATCCACACATGTACGGTGTTAACACTCTCTGAATATGTACCTTGCATGCACATCTCTTCTTTGCTTTGACAGGAAAGTGACCCAAGTTAAGATTTCTGCGAAATAATGGGTCAGTGGGAACTTGTGGCGAATCATGCCTGTAGGTTCTGCCCCCATGGAGATCCTGGATTATATCAAGTCGAAACTGCATCATTGAGGTTTCCTTGCCATGAATGCAACAATGTAAAACATATGCATTTAGAACTGATACCTCTAGTAGATGGTAAAACAGTTTCAGGTACCAAGTCCACCCTTTCATCAGTCTGGCATATGCCGTGGTTCTCTGGTCAGCCAAATCAACCCCACCCATGTGTGAGTTGTATTCCTGTATGGGTACAGGACACTGAAACTCCTTTCTTTGCCACACATTTGCCTCCCTAATAGCTCTTTCGACAGAAACTGTGTCTATTGATGCTGGCAGTGTTGTTATAAGAGTTACTGGCTTCCTGTCTTTCCATGTAACACATGTTACAGTCCCTTTTTGCCTATAAATAGCCTCTCCACGTTTCAACTTTTTAACTTTATCTGAATTTGCTTTTGTGACATCTCTTGGCAAGCCAATCCTGTCACCCCTACATGTTCCACAAGCTTGGACTCCATTGTTATATAATTTCTCAAATAGTCCAACAGATGTATAATAATTGTCCATAAAAATGTTGTAGCCAAATCCATAGAATCTTCGGACTCTTCCGTCTGGCTTTCCTCCGAATCAGTCTGGTAGAAGTCAGAGTCAACTTCTTCATCAGAGTCTCTGTCTGTCTAGATAGTTAACTCCACAAACTACTGCTCTTAAAGGCATGTCATCCTTGTCTACAAACACTAAATCAACGTCCTCCGGACGAAAACTTCCTCCTTCCTTGCTGCTACAACTTGTCGCCATATTAGAACAGCTGATTTTTTAGCTCCCGCGAAAATCACAAAAGTTTGTTTGCGATTTTAGTCAGTGAAAATAGCGAAAACCCAGTTCAAAACGACCAAAATTGCATTGAAAACATTGAAAAACACATTTACCTAGAGGGGGGCTAATCAATTGACTTGAATGAGCAGTCTGTGACCCAAAGCTTTCCAGCGGTATTTATCGTCACATATGTGTGACGTTGGATGGAAAAGGGATATATGTGGATGCAAGTTGTAAAGCCGCCTTTCTTTTGGATTCTAGTATTTCTGAAGTTCACATTATCTTCATATGTTTGTAACTTATTTACATTTTGAACCTTATTGCAAACTGCTAGGTGGTGGTGGCCCCAGCACAAATTAAAGTTTGGGTCCCTCTTACATGATTGTTATGATGTAGTCCCCTCCAAAGAATAACACAAAAAACTCTTTAACAGTAGGTGGGCTTAGAATTAAAAGACGGTTTCCTTGTGGCAAGTTCACAAAGGGGCCTGAAAAAATATTCAGCCATTCTCACATGTTAATTATACAAGGAGAACTTACACGGATACCTTCTCAATTCTGAGGATTAATATTGCTAGTTTACAGTAGTCGTGCTAGAAAAATAGTATTTTTTTATTGTATGTGTTTAACACTCGTATATTTCTTTGATTAAATAATTATAAACAATAGCCTCCATTTGGCGCGAAAATATACTAGGATATTTGTACGGGGACATTATCTGTTCCGAGAAGCGAACAGTTTTCCGAGAGCGTAGCTTGATGGAAACTGAGCTTTGAGGAACAAGTAATGTCCAAGGACAAATATCCGAACATATTTTCGCCCCAAATGAAGGCAATTGTGTTTATTATCCTTCAAATCTTTTTCGCAACGCACGAAATTTTGAAAATTGGGCAATATTCTTGGATATTCCCCAGTTTTAGCTGGGGAATATTCGGTCATGTGACGTGTTTAGACCAATCACGGGCGAGCGAAAATATTTGATGGATTATGATTGGGAATATCTTTGAACATGTAGGTGAATAACGCGAGCTCTAATGATGAACTTCAGAGAGTCTTGGATGGGAATGATCAAACGGACGCACTGCTAGCAGGAGGATGGGTGCGCGTCTTAACCGTGAAAAATAGAGGCTTGGCAATGTGGCAGTTGATGATACATGAAGTTATTTTCTTCAGTTCATGTCTAAGACTCTTCATGCGGAAACTTGTGCATACAACTTGAATGTACCTACAGTCCATGATACCTATGAAGAATTCCAGCACTATTTTCTTCTGACCTGCCGAGTTGGTTATGTGGGCTTTGGCCTAGTTTAGCGTCACTTGTAATGCCGCTTTAGGCTTACCAGCCTAATACCCAGTCTTTGGGCCTTGATATGAATGTTTGCAAGGATCTTCTGAACTAGCCACTGTTAAAAAAAATTCTTGTTGTGTTTCATTAGGTAACGGACCAAATATACTTCCTATAATACAATCCTGTTGAGTTTTAACTTGATTTCCTTATTGATGTTATTGACAGTAATGACTACGATGACTTCGTTGTTGATGCATGTAATGAAGTGCGGCCTAGAACAGAAACTTCTACACTAGGAGTTCACTAGGAGTTCAGTTCGCATCAAGTTAGGTATTTGTTATTTCAGTGGAGTGCAGAGATGTGATTTTCATATTTAAATTGTTATTTTCAATACCTTATATCAACATTCCTGGTATACGGAGTATCGAGAGAGAGCTTAATAGTTCCTGTTTAGCACTATCCCAATATTGTAATCACAAAGAAGCTTGCAACATTGTTGCTAAACGTTATGATGATCATGGAAAAAATTTGTCGAAGTTTATACCTGACAAATAAAGTTGTTTTTAAACATCTGATTTCCTTTGTTCTATCCCAGTAACATCTTCACTGTCATCAAAGTCAGACGTTCCTCCATTGTTGCATGAATGATGGTGCATTCAAGTAAATATCGACACCATAATACATGGAAGGTTCAGCAGGATCCACTTGCCTGGCAAGTGCCTGTACGCCTTGGGAGTCAAGAGCGCAAAACGTTTCTGGAACCTGAACAATGACGCTGTCATCTTCAACTACTCCGTCCCACTCTTCGGATGGGGCAGGTCCGTCCCAGTCGATGCCATATTCATTTACATTCACCTGCAAAAAATGTATACTGCATGTAGTTATGTTTTTTTGATTGCTCAGGCTAATGTGCTATCGCACACATACAGTGTAAGTAGACTCCTCCACTAGCAAACACAAAACTAAACACGTGTATGTATACCCGTGGATCCAAATTTTGCATTATATGAACTTGATTAACATATCATCAGAAATTGAATACCTGGCCATTGAACTCTTCTGCAATTCTTCCAGTGGAATTTGACAGCATTCCTCTAATCCATAGTTGTTCTGGCGATTGGTTATGCTCAGTACTAAGTGGTCCCCTGTTGTGACCCTCGGCAAACAGGGACAGGTTTCTGTTAATACGGGGTAAGAACACATAATGGAGTGCAGCCAAATGAAGCTCGTTTGTGATGTCTAGAACTCCGCATGCTTCCATATAACAAAACAGATGGTAGAAAACAAATATACACCCAGAGAACATGTCCCTCCACCTCTCTATTCTCTGGTTGTGGACACTTCGTCCGGTACTGTGGCTTCCACGATCCGGCCCTCGTAATGGGTGCGATAGCATGAACCATGCTATGTCAGTTTTTTCTTTACCTTTGTCTGAACGTACCCTAGAAGGAAGGCCAAACTTTTCGACTGCTGACTGAAATGCATCAAAAACAGTGCTGGCCCTGTTGTTCGTTGAACATCATAGAAATACTATCATTCGAGAGAAACCGTCAATCCCGCCGTGAATGACAAACCGCCATCTGAAGAGCAACGTGCCAAACACGTTACACAGAAATCGTTCAGATAGCATCAAAAGTACTAAAGGTGGTTTTAAAAGTTAGTTGTTAGTGGAACGCGTAAAGAGGTTTTTTGTTCTAGCTCTACCACCGCCCTGGGGTAAGGTTAACTGTTAGAAAAACAACCCTCCTTCACCGTTAAGTTGTTATCCGTTACACGTTTTCCTAACAGGCCTTAATATTTGTCTTAGGAGAAGCAGAGGCTAGAAGGGAAGTAATGAAAGCCACACAGCTGTAACTTCGATAAAAAAGAAATCAGTTCAAACTAACTTACATGATTTAGAATTGTTCTCTCTAATGGGCATAACCCTCGTTTTCACTGATAGATAATGACCGTCTCAATTTCAACAGCAATAACACCCCCCCCCCCCCCCC
>BLFK01001063.1:117161-118393 GCA_014634185.1 Astreopora myriophthalma | reverse complement strand
CCCCCCCCCCCCCCCCGGATAGGCCTCAACCGCAGGGCATTTGCTTATGGGGTTTTTGTACACAGAAGCTAGCCCCATTGTGGCGCACATGCCCGAAAAATGTCCTGGGGTATGATCGTTCTCTCCTCAGACAATTGGATCAAACGGGAAGAGTAAACCGAAGTTCTTCCAGTGCCATGCAATGTAAACAGTGTAGTTATTACCTGATTAATTTGTGGTTTCTGTCTATGTGCCACAAGGACAGAGGCCCTTGGACATAGTAAGATCTCCTTTGTATTAACCTTATCTCCAATGCAGGTAGAAGCACACCTTCAGGATTTACTCGACACATACACTCTCGAATCCTAGACTGCTGAATACAGAGGCCACGACCCAGCAACAGTCATCATCATCATGATCAATCTTTTTTATACACGAAATCATATCACTTTACATGGTCTTCCTAGGAATCGTGTTTAAAACTAGACTAAAATACTCTAACTACTGACTGTAATGTTAAAAATACAAAAACTTACATTATGAATGATGAGTTACAATGGGTCAAGGTGTATTAGAAAAAATCTTTCCCATGAAATGAAGTTTTAAAAACATTTAAACTAGACAGTTTTCTAATCTCTGAGGGAATCTTGTTCCACAGAACAGATCCTCTGTAGTGTAGGCTCCTTTTTGTAGACTCAGTTCTGGGTCTGGGGACATAATTCATCTCAGAATTTCTGAGATTGTGTGAATGTACATTTGAGGTGTTTGTAAAGATCCGCCTCAGATACGCTGGGGAAAGATTATTATGGATTTTATACATTGTCACAGCCAACTGTTTAAGTCTTACATATTCTAGCCTTTCCCAGCCAAGTTCATCCAACAAAACACTTGAGCGAACACCATAGTTAGAATAGGTGAGAATTCTAGCAGCCCTATTCTGCAGCTTTTGAAGTTTGTCTGCTAGTCCCTTATTGATATTACCCCATACGGCACCACAGTAATTAAAATATGGCATTACCAGTGCAATGTACATATTCACTCTAGTATCAAATGGTATAAAATGACTTACACGCCTTAAAATAGCAATACCAGCGGATATTTTCTTTGAAATGGTATCAATTTGTGGGCGCCAGTTCAAAGATTCATCAATTTGAACTCCAAGGGATTTATGTTTAATTACTCTTTCTATGGGTGTATTATTGACTTTAACTGTGAAGTCACTATTTATTTGGGATAACTCAAATTGGCTCCCT
>BLFK01001063.1:99661-104661 GCA_014634185.1 Astreopora myriophthalma | reverse complement strand
CTTGGTATAGCTACCGTCTTGGTAAGTTCGTTTAGATATTCATCTCCAGAATTGCACTTACAAAACAGAGTGCACGGCAATTTGCTGCGGCTGCAGCTGCACCTCAGGTTTCTGCATGCTGAGGCGCCTTCACAGTTGCACTTGATCAGGGTCATGATTTCATCTGGTGCCAATGTAACATCGTCCGGCACAGTTGTTGGAAGCAACGTCTTGGAATGTTCATGTCTCACATATCCATATTCCACTGGATCAAGAGCAGGTGGATCGAGGGACAGTGCTGCTTTCCAAGTGCCCGTCTGAAGGTGGGACCTCTTTACGTTCTCTACAAAAGCTTCTGTGGTAGGCTGCAGTGCTTGTATCTTAGGGGCTGAAGTGGCTGTATTTCCAAACTTCGTTGTCCAGATCTTGTATCTGATATCGGACATCGTCTCCTCGCCTCTTCGGTTGCCGTAGCAAGCACCGATAAACTTTGTTGCCTGGTCAACGACGTCAGATAACGGCGCATCTAGGCAGCCAAACAGCGACAACGAGTTGGGAGCAGCAATGAGATTCTTCAAGACAGTTCCTTTGCCAATCCCGAAGTATGTAGGTACAGTGTAGCACCCGGATAGCGCATGGGCTGCTGGTAAACCAGGTATGATACTTCGGTGGGCTTGTACAGTGGCCTTAATGTCGATAAGGGATCTTTGCTGAATCGGTGAGATCATAAACAATGGACAAGTAAGGCGTTCATTCAAATAATGAAAGAGGAGCAGGATAAACACATCTGTGTCGTCTGCAACAACCACTGTGGAACCAGAATGCTCCTTTGCACACATGATAGCTTGTTGGGCAATGATGTTGTCTGCCTCTTTGTGGGATGTTGCAATATCTTCCCTTGCAATGACAACCCCTTTGTGGATCTCGGTTGGGACATCGTCGCTGCCTGTGATAACCAGCTTGTTCTTGGTAGTATGTTGAACATGGAATTCCTCATCGTTGATAATGCTGCTGCAAATGATGGACATCAACTGCTTCTTGTTAGAAGAAACGCTTAGCACAGACTTCTGTGAGGGAAGAGGCGTGTTCTCTGTGAGCTGATACAGCCTGCTTGCCTCACATGTTCTTGCGTCTCTTGTTACACTCTTCGTGCTGTACTCGCGATATCTGTCGAAGATCAAGTAAACATCTGAATCAAGTAGTTTATTCAATAGGAAACCCTTGAAATTCTCCACAAAGTCGGCGATGACACCTTTAGTTGGCCAATGGACAACCCACAGGACAGCTGAGCCATCCAGCACACTTGCCGCAACATTGGACGTACTGCATCGCGATGACGCTTCTTTAGCAAGCCGCTTCTTTAAGTCCGATTTTGCTTTGCAGATTCTCATTGCACCAGAATCATGAAACATTGACGTCGGCACAGGAGCCAGCTCATGACTTAATACTTTCTTGATATCAATGTCCCTTGAACTTGCTTGGATGCCTATCACTCTACTGTAAATCACTGAGGTATCGTATACCTTCTGCGACCCAAACTTGATATGCTTCTTACTGTCTGAAACAGTCTTGACTTTCTTTGAGATTGTACTCCGGAAACCTTCTGGCCAGCCTTTCTCGAATTCTTGCATTTGCTTGGTACCAATTGTTACTGCGTCTTGAACATTTACTGTGTCATCCGCCACTTGACCACTCACAATGTTCACGATTGTTGGTGGATGTGATGTGGGATCAAGCGGATCAATACACAGCTTGAGCTTGTCTCGGATGCTTTGTCGATCAGCACCATCCAACACGATCCTTGCCTTCATCTCCTCTTTGTGTGCTTCCTGACTGATGTCTTGCTCCTTTCCTACAAGGCTGATAATGTCCTGCTCCAGACGACTGCAGATGTGCAGACCAAGAGCCCATGTCTTGAGAGTTTCAGGCTTCAAGGTGATTCCAATAATCACACCGGGACCATGACCATAGCGCATGAAAGTTGTCTCGATTCTCGATGAACATGTCACTCCAAATGCCGTTCCATAGCCCTGGGACATGGTGCATCACGTGCTCGCCTTTCATGAACTTTGAGAGCTCTTCTTGCCCTAAGCTTTCCATTTAACGCAGATAGTAGAGACCATATCGGGCGTAGTTCACGTGAGCAGACGCAAAAAAATATGGCAGCATTTGCTTCACGGCTACCAAATGAAGTGGCCAGTCACCTTCTCGCTCGGCTCGTATGTATAACATCATGATGAAGACAGGCTTGATGAAGCAGTCGACCCACAGCTTGGATGTGTTGCTTGCGCTTGCAGCATGGTCAAGGTGTGTTAACAGTTCTTCCATTGTACTGATGCTGCCATCGCTCATGGTGCTTCTCAGCAACTCTTCAAGAACTAGCCTCATTGCCCTGATATTCTGTGGGAATTTCTTACCAGATAGCATTTTCGTTGCTCCAGCAAAGGTTGACTCCAGAATCTCTGAGAGGCCAGATCCTTGCATCAGGGTGCCAACTGTGCCAGCGAAGCTCATCAATGTGTGCATCCCTCCAAGACGATTGATAACGTCTGAGAACTCCCTTGGATATGCCCACTGCACTTCGACGGCAACTTTATATAGTTGTTGGTCGCTTGTGAAAATGGCATTCTTCTGGCCTCGTTCTTTGGTTAGTCGCTTTGCCTCGTGAAGAGCCGTCATTATTGTGTCTGGGTCGGATGGCGTCATGTCGATAAGAGGGAGATAAACTGCCTTTGTCTTTGGCTGCATCGAAACTCCTTGTTGCCTTGTTACCATAGTGTTGTACCCATTGTATTCCGGACACGCTTCATTGTTGGTAACATCCCTCAAGAAAGCTATGTCAAGTTCTTTTGCTCTTCTTTCTGAAAGAATGGCACTGCAGAGAACCTTGAGGGGAAGAACACTCTTTTTAGAGCAATTGTCCGGCATTGGTACTATCTTTGGACCTTGATAACGTTGCACCGGAATCTCAAAATCTATTTCTCTCGACATGTCCGACTTCGAAATTCTCGGAATAGATTCTCTTGTGTTCTGGTCATCATCTGATGCATTCGTTGGCTGAGTAATGAGCATGGCGAGTGAATGTGTTATCTTCCCATTCTGAGAAGATATGTCAGTGTCAAAGTTGTCTGCAACAGCTTGTATAAGCCCCAGACTTCCTTGGTTGATTCCTCTTAGTTTAATATCTCTTGTTGCTGCCAGGGCTGCTGACCTCTTGAAGCGCAGTATCTCATCATAAGAACAGGTTACTCTGAACTGATACAGCTGATTTATTAATGACTTCGAGTCTCTGATTAAATTACCGAGGGCTATCTGCAGATTTGTAGGTTTGTTGGATAGAACACTGGTAATTATGTTGGCTATCAGAAGTGCTGGGAAAGTGTCCTTCAAATTATCTGTTAATGCCGCTAGAAGATCCATGACAGTTTGGCTAGCTGACGTCGACATATCTTCCTTGGTGATTGTTATATCATACCGGGACTGGTCATGATCTATCTGCTTTACTTCGTCACAGATGATTTTGGCGAGCTTCCTGATCAAGAGATCTTGTGTGTCGTCTTCTGTGTCGCCGGCGAGATGCAATACAGTGGACGCATTCCGTCTAAACACCACAAGACTTGACAGTCCAGGTGAGGAGAGGACTGCAATGTCATCCAAAAAGTCATCGTGAATCTTCACAAGAAGGGATCTTCGCAGAAGCGCTTTCCCGCCAAATAGCTGGTATTGCTGATACAGTTCAACTGAATTCCACAAACGTGACCTATCTTTCAACATCTCACCAATTACTTCACCAAATGCAGGGTCTGTATTGTCCTCTTCCTTTGAGGCATTTTTGGCAGCAGAAATAGATTTAGGAGACATAAAGCTTGCCATGCAATTGACATGATATCGCGCATCCGCTGCATGCAAATCACTTAAAGCCCCTTCAACGCGAACTCTCACTTGGTTGGCAATATCATCATTGCGTTGTGTGCAGGCTTCTAATATAGACTCCTTGAATGCCTTTTTGCCAGGACCTGCATATGCAGTCCGGCAAAGCACTGCTTTCTTCCAGCGGTCTGGATGCTTCTTGTCTTTCTCTGTCTCACACAACTCCCCGCAAAAAAGACAGTTCTCTTTGAATCGAAATACTGAGCGGCGTTGTTTTTTCAATGGCTGACTTGTTGAAACACTGGCGCAACCTTCTCGTTTCTTGTGACGACTCAAATGCTGCTGAGACGTGTAAGTGGATACACAGCTCCTATGGCACTCGATGGTCAGTTGTGGATTCTTTCCCAATCTATCAACTAGATCAACATGAACGTTGTCCTTATACTCTTTCGAAAACCTTATTACAGATTCGATGCGAGTGGGGCCTGCCTTCGTCAGTTCACCTTTGTCGTCACCGTTATATTTCCACTTAAAATAACACTGGTTTTCCATTCTTAGCGGGAACTCTTGCAAGCTACAAAATGATACATTTGGTAAGGTTATAAGTGTGCCGCAATAAGGCTGCACTGCAGGCTGCAACAGACCTCATATAATCGCCCAAATTATAACTACAGGAAAAGGCAATTTTTCATTTCTAAGATAAACAATATATTTCTATTTAAAATAAAAGATGAAATATATATAATATTATGTCTTCTTTGGAAATTATAAAAAGTAAAATTTAACATAGCCGGGGAAACAAATAAACTAAAACTCAATTCGATTTTCGCATTTTTGTTTCGAGCGTCTTAGAAGTAGCGATTTTAGCTCAAAAAGGCTAAATATACATGAAGTTAACAGGTAAAATAATTAAAATAAATTAAATCTTCCATTCTATAATACAAATCAGTAAATAACACGCATTGGAGTCAAGGTTCGAGCCTTTGTTAAGAAAAAATACTTACTGTTATTACAGAGAAGCAAGGGAGCTGCCATCTTGAATGATGAATAATGCTTGGGTCCTGGGCACTAGTCTCCAGGCCATAAATCAATAGTCAGTAAGTTCCAGGTAGTACTTGCATCATTTTGAGTTGTTTCCTTGATGATACTAA
>BLFK01001063.1:87161-94661 GCA_014634185.1 Astreopora myriophthalma | reverse complement strand
CTCTGACTTACTGGAATTCCATTCTTCCTGCAATGCTCGAGCTATGGTCTCATCCAGCTCCATTTGCTCACTAGCTGAAGGTGGCACATCTTCAAAGAACTACAGTCATCCTCAGTTGTACTGGCAGACTCTTGTAGATACTTTTCATAGGCAGAAAAGTGGTCGGTGTTACAAAGGTAGAAAACTAATCGATTGAAATCTTTTCCCACTTCTGTTTTATACTGCTTCAATGAGAAAAATTCCTTTGTTTGACCTGGTAAAAGAAACAAAACATTACAGAAGAAAAATGTGAGACTGTAGGCAAGTAATGAAGGCCAATGTCAGGATAGTGGGAGAACCTTGCTACAACAGAAGCCCAGGGGAAACTTCCTATTAATGGCCTAATTATGTAGCAGTCAGTTAATCCAGTATTGTCAGCACGGCTATTATCCTTTAATTTCTCAGAACTGTCCAATTTGGGATTTAATTTGGACAGTTTTCAATATGGAATTTGAGTAAAAATGCAGAAACTGTCCTATTTGGGAAAAAATGGGACAGTTTGTTTCAGCCAATGAAATCCGAGAAAAAACAATGGATTGTGAAACCAACCAATCAGCAGTGAGCAAACGTCAGCACTGAAAGCAGGACGGTAAAGACTTGTTTCCATATCTCAAAGTGCCCTTGGACATGAGGTGCCTGGGAATGAATAAAAATCACTGGAATATAATTAGCGCCGAACTGCCGACGATTTATGACTCCGAACGTTTCCTGCTCTTGCTGTGCACGAATTTTGTCTACTTCATATGTGTTTTGAGTCAAGAGTAAACATCTGGCTTAGTAAACATCACATCCAGCATATTTCTCCCGAGGTTTTCCATTTTATTTTCGCCGATATCAAAGACAAAAACCTTCAAGGGCGGTTTCAGCTATGGAAACGAGTCACTGCACGACGGGGTTTGCTTTGTTTCCATAGCTCAAACCGCCCTTAACTTGTGGAGAAAGATCTTCCCTTCATTGTGGTTGTAAGTACTTGAATTTTATTTGATCTTGACCTTATTTGATCTTGTTTTACTTGACCTGTGCACAAAAGTCACTTCTAACTGCGAGCAATTTTGATTTATGAGCAAATTTCTACTTAGCATAGTGTTTTCAGCTGTGTCTTTCAAAACCAATCCCTCTGCTGTGCTTGTTAAAATATCAACAATTTTTTTTTGTCTTTTTAGAAATGTGTTATTTTATTATTAATTTAGGGACTGATTACTTCACTCAGGCTGGTCTTATTTGGTCAGCTGGCCAACTTCACCAAGATCTGGCCTGTCCATGAAATTAATAGAACAAAATTTTATATTGTAGTTACATGTGAAGTGGTCCAGCCTGGTCAGCTGGTATCCCAGTATTGCAATGTTTTGATGCTTGCTAACCAGGCTGAGGGAATCACATTAGCTAGAGGAGTCTGGCTAACAAGGCAAGCAATATAATTTTCAGGAATAAATCCAGCTTTACACTACAATGGTTCTAATTTGAAAGTTGTTTTCCCTGGTGGCGTTGGGGGGGGGGGGACTCCCATGTTGAGGGAGGGATATTGAGGGTTGACAATTTTGAAAGGAACATTTAAAAGGTAGCAGAATTCTGTTTTGAGGGCATGGTCCCAACAATTTTTTGATTCCTTTGAGGTACCAAATAAGTTGACTGACATTTAATTTCTCAGATTTTTTGGGCACAATACCCTAGAAAAGTACTGCCATACCTCTTATGGAATGAAGCAATTTCCAAAGTAGCACTTTGAGAACGTCCACTGTACTATGAATTTTCTACCTAAGGAGATGTATTGATATGTAAACACCAGTTCTTGTCTTTTTCAACTTGTTTACTCTTAGTACCACAAAATAAGTCCTTTTTGGATTTTAGTGCTCCTAGCACAAGTACAACTTACAACCAATGACATTTGAATTAGAACAAGAACAAATGACACTTGCATGAGGAGCTTAAGCCTTAAATAGTTGTGGCATCCCCGCTGTTTAGGGCCAATTTTTTTCCCTTAACCCCACTGTGATGAGAAGAACAAAGTCGGGAAGGTGTTATAATCCAGTGCGTAGCTTGACACGAATAATTAAATCCAAACGACAGCAGAATGAAAATGTAATTGACTGCCCTGAAGATTTTTTGAAGTTACTACTGAGAAAACTCAGCAGTGCTTTTGTGAACAGCGCCAAAGAACGCCCTCATTGGAGACCGCCAGTTGGAAGCAAAGTGCCACTGAACTGTCATAGAAATGCTTCAATCTCGAGGAAGTCAAAGCAGCGTTCGGCACCAGCACCATGCGTTTGACCTTAAGTAAAACGTTCAAAGGAAATGATGAAGTGGCAGACAGAGTAAACCAAGTGACTGGAGTCCAAGCAATTGCCCTTGCTAAAGCAAAAGCAGGGGGACAAATGAATTTTGAAAATGTGTGTCCCATGTGTAGGGCATCTCTTGTCATGGGGGAGGGTGAGGGAAGGGCAACTCGCAAAGTCGCGATCATTTGGTGGCCCAACATGTACACTAATACCACGCGAGGAAAAATAGCGTTTCGCTTCTATGTTGGTAAAGTGCTATTAAGTAATTAAAACCGAACATTTTCCCTTTGCATGCTATATTTGAAGTTTTCCCTTCGTTGCTGTTGATAAAGGAATTACTTATGATATTTTTTTGTAATAAGTAAACCCAAGGTTCACATCCAACAGCGTTCTTACAATTTGTTATGGCTAATGATTTTAGTTGAAGCATCAAAAATACAAATGATTGAAATAAAAGAAATAGTTTTGAATGGAGTTTAACTGTTAAACAGAGTTTCAAGCCAAAAGAAAAAAAAAACAAAAAAAAAAAAACAAACAAATTGCCGTTGCTTCCAGGTAAAGATTTACCCAAGGTCACAACAGACAGCTGACTTCTCAATAATAGTTCTTTTTGAAATAGCAAAACTGATGTATAAATAACCAAATAAATTTGCATGGTCGAAAAATTATTGACAAGAAAGCCCAGGCAAACAAATGCCCCAGTTTGCTGTTGCTTCCAGGTAAAGATTTACCCAAGGTCACAACAGACAGCTGAATTCTCAATAATAATTCTTTTTGAAATAGCAAAACTGATGTATAAATAACCAAATAAATTTGCATGGTCGAAAAATTATTGACAAGAAAGCCCAGGCAAACAAATGCCCCAGTTTGCTGTTTCTTCCAGGTAAAGATTTATCCAAGGTCACAAGGTCAAGTATGGTGTAGACGGCGGTGTTCCGTAGGATGTTGGCGGAACGTTATCTGCGTCTCTTACTTTGTTGCTGTAAAGGGCGAGTTCTTTTTCTAAGAAACCAATTCGCTTGGTCTTCGGTGTTATCCCTTTCGACTGCTTGGCATTTGCTTCTAGCTCTCTGACGTCTATGTTGTTTATATAAGATACAACATGGTTGAATGTTTTTGACGCCAATAACGTTTCAGTGGAACCACCACTCGATTTCAGTAAGCCACCACTCATGCCAATAAGTGTCACAAATACCTCGTCCTCGCTATTACATCTCTTGAGTGAAAACCATTCTAAAGGGACGCATTCGCAGTTTTCCCGCCACAAGTCACTGGCTTTTGTTCGGCAAATCTTGCTGGGAAACGACTCGAAAAATTTCCCCTTGATAAATCTGCTTACCTTGCAACCACTGTCTTGGTGATATCGGTATCAGTGATGGCTTCTATTACTGCTCTCCTTTTTTTAAAGGTTAGTTCAAGTATTTGTGTTATTGCATCAGTGTTCAGTTTTCTTTTGTTTAACTCTTCACTGAGTTTCTGGGAGAGTGTTTTCTCACCCTGGTCTGGTGCTTGGTGGTGGCCAACATCTTGAGGTACATTGCGTACAGGACACCTGACTGTGGGATCAAATATAAAAACAAACTCTTAAAATGACTTTGGGGGAGTGTATAAGTTTCCAAACATCTTAATAAGACATTTTTGCTTGCATGTGCTTCCCAAGTCGTTACAAACACATACGTTTCCTATTAACAATGGAAGATTTTGGTGGGCCTGAAAACTGAAGTATCATTGGATCTCAGTTAAGAATGCAATTTTTAAAAATCAAAAGTAGCTTCCATTAAATTACCTCAACTGGATTCCTCTGCTCTGTCGAGTGTTTTATATCCTATTCAATTTGTGTTTGTTAATTGTTTTCGTGTATGGTTCTCATTTGTTGTCATTGTTTTCCTTTTAACACCTTCTTCATTGTGAATTCTCTTTGACCATGATTTTTTGGAATATAATGTAACCACTCTAGGTTAATTGTAGCAAATGTAGGAAAAAATATTGTTTGAATAAAAAATAGATCTTTTTATACTTTACCCAGTAGGGAAACTCCTTTTCAGCCGAAAATCCAGGTGGCTGTGGATCCCTCAGCATGGGTACTTTGTCACAAATTTTTTGGGCAGCAATTCGTAGTGTCTCGACACCAATCTTGCTGGAGCCCAAGTGTGCCTGAAGGCACGCCACAGAGTCACGGATAAACTTGTTTATCTGTGGTTGGGATGGCTGCCTTCTATCAGAGGTCATCTCTGGAGGTACAGGTAACTTGAACGTTTTATAAAGTTCTTCACCATTTTTTCCAGGTATCTGGACCTCCTTTTTTAGAATGGAGCAACTTACGTCTGTCTATAAAGTTGCAGGTAAAGTACATGTAATTATTTTACCTTCATTACAATACATTGGTAGCAAGAACCTGTTTGGTATTGTTTTGAAATTGCTGACAGAAATGTTGTGGTTAAAATATATATATATATATATACTATAGAGAGAGAGAGAGAGAGAGAGAGAGAGAGATTGAAGGGCACTTTTGTAACGCCAAACCAGGCACTTATGTAACGTTAGGGTGCTTATGTAACGTCATGTAGGGCACTTATGTAACGTTAGGGCACTTACGTAACGTCACGTAAGGCATTTATGTAACTTTAGGGCACTTGTGTAACGTTACAAAGGGCACTTATGTACCGTTCGGGCACTTATGTACCGTTCGGGCACTTTCCTTCTAAAGTCTTTAGCATGCAGATGGACACTTATTAAAATAGAAGAACCCTCGGTCGTTTCACGCCTTACTGGCTCCTGACACTTCCTGAAAGAAAACATTGCTAAAATTGTATTTTTTTCATAAAGTACGTTTATTAAGCTTTCTTATGATATATGGTTTGTTAGGGTTTTATTTAAACTGGTGCGCATACGATTTTTTTGCCGAAGGGCATCCACGAAGGTGGGAAGTAACCTTAACTCTAACTCTATAAAAGTAACTCCATAAAAAAAAAACTCTATGTATAGTCGTCCCCTGTTTGCAACATTTGTAACTAGTTTGTGGGCATTTTTACAACGACCATCCGTAACGCCGCTATGTGTAGTGTGCCCCTGTATGTAAGGTAACATGAACTAGGGGCGTCCTGATCTAAAAAAAAGCAGTTATGGTTTTCAATATTTAGACTGGCGGTACTCTTTCCGAATTTAAGCTGCTTGAATAGATTAAGATCCATGGCTTACGTCTGTGAAACCACTGATTTATTTTCTCGAATCGCCTCTATATATTGTAAGAAAACCGGATGTTGCCTCCATACGTATGTAAAGTACGTAAGCTAAGAGCTATTCTGGCTACTACACTTGATGTGCTTTCGTAACTATTGCACATAATTAATGTTTCTTGCTTGCTACTGAAGCGAAGAGACTTCGCCACAAGAAAAAAAAAACTAGTACTATACCTAACCCCAATCAAACATTTCTAAATTCATAATCATGAGAGGAATATTTTTGCGTTTGTGTACATAAATATTAAGTGAAACAACTTGCATTTAAAAAATTAAGGCACCAGCATTTATGGTCCTGAATCCCAAGCGCGGGCATACATATGAGTTGGCCCCACCTTTGGCCATTCGTCTTTTTTTAATAATGTCGTTAATGCCCCATGGTGGGGCCAGCTCACGACGCACCAAAATATGGACAGAGACTCACATTACAAAAGTACAGAGAGGCCTCGAATTCTAGGCAAAGGGATTAAGCATGCTGGGGTTGGAGTCGGCAAGGCTCAGGCTCACTTAAATCAAATAAAACTTGCCCTTATTTGTAAAGCCCCTTTGTGTTAAGCCCCCCCCCCAATATCAGGGTGGTAATTGGGCGGGGGGGAGGGGTCCCATTCACGAATCACGAGCCTACTTTCCTTTAAATCACGAAACCACGTATATTTTTAGACCATTTCCCTGATCACGTATTTACTATACATTCTTGAAGAAAGCCTCGATCTCTCAGGCGAGCTTACAGTAACGCGTAGGGCCAGAAAGAACATGTCCTCCATACAACATTAATCTTTGGCTTTATGATCTATGACATTTGTCATGTTTGGTTTACTACCGTAAACTGATTTTAAGTACGTAATTTATTTTATTATATAAGTACTGAGATTTACTCAGTGCAAACTCACTGAATAATAAAATAGGCAGTCGAGGACTGCATGTGGCTACCTTGGACTGCATGTGGCTACCTTGGGTGGAAATAACTGACTAAAACTCTTTGTTTTGACAGGCTGGCCTTGAAATAATGTGCTAGGAATTTGCTTTGCTCATCTGCAGTCTGCATTTTCTATTGACCGAAATTCACTGAGCAGCCAGGGCTCAAACTCACACTGTTCGATCCAGAGTCAAGGGCACTAACCATGAGGCTGCTGTGCCTCCAACAGAAACATAAGAGGGATAATTGAAAATTGGCTAAGTAATTTTTAGTGGGATGAAAATGGACAAAGTTGAAAATAGTTTTGCACGTCTGACACTTGGCAATTTTTATTAACTTCAAATGTAACAATATTTAACAGCCCTGAAATGTCAACTGAATAACATCGTCTACTATATATTACTGAACAAGCAAAGCAATTATTTCGATTCTTGAAGGAAATTATTTGTGTCTCGAGAGACATATTGTCTTTCCCGAAGGAAATTCAACATTCCCGGATGGACTTTTCTGACACTTCAAGATGGAGAGCCAAACGATTTACATAAGGCCACTGACGGCGTTGAACTGCACAAGTCATTCGATCATCATGGCGGCCAAACAAACACTTTGATTCAGTGGTCGTCTTCTTGCTATAAAAATTCCAAAGAACACCAAAAAACCTGGAAAAATCCTTACGAACAAACACTTCGCAGATTCTTTGAAATCTGTGCCTGGTTATTAATGAAAAATAGCAAGAAATCATTGTAAATACCGTAAACACCGGCGTATAAGCCGCACCTTTTTGCTCAAAATTTTCGCATCAAATCGGGGACGCGGCTTATCTGAGAGAACATCTAGACACAATGCCGTAAATTTGCATAAATTAACAAGTTTAGCGAGAATTCTCAAGTCTGTATAGACCTGTGCAGAAAATTAATGAGAACTTCATAAAACTATACCACATTACGCATTGATCATTGCTTTTGCGAGTTTGGTGGCCCCTAAAAGAGCCGTTTTTTGTGTGAGTTTACACAATGATTAAACCTTCTTC
>BLFK01001063.1:77500-80000 GCA_014634185.1 Astreopora myriophthalma | reverse complement strand
AAACAATGTCTTTACACCTGAATTGGGCAATCAGAAGACCAAAGAGCTTTGCGTTGATCTACAAAAAAATCAGTGCCTTACCACTTTATCTAGGTCGCTTTAGGTTGACGATTATTCAATCTTCTTTTGTACTTTAATCGATTGATGATTTGATCCAGGGTGAACCTTTTGAGCAGTTCCCTCCCTTCTTCTTCTTTTCCAAGCATTTCCTTCACAGCTGGTTTGGAAATAACACCAGCCTTCACCATGCTGCCACACACTTTCAATAGGAATTTCCTTTCCTCTTGGGCAAAGAGTTTAGCACTCACAAAGCTCGAATTTGATGGTGGCACCATGTCTTCACTTCCAGTGTCGCTGGAAAAGAAGCGATTCATTTTTTGTGAAAAGGTTTCTTCCTCTTCTGGCACTTTAGGGGGTTGTTCACTATCAGCTATTTCCTGACTCTCTCTCTTGGATTTGCCATGGACACGCCATTCTCTTCTCACCCTGTCAAGGACTTTTTTAGGATCTAGCTGTTGTAGAGTTGGATGACCTTGGATCCTACCCTTAACAATAGCCATTGTTATGGATTGCTCACTGATTTCATTGGCAAAGAGCTCTTTTATTGCCAGCACATCCTCATCTTTCCAAGAGATTCGCTCCTTTGAACTGTCAGAGACTGTGTTCTTGTTACACACAGGACTTGCTGGGGTGCCATAATCAGAAGTTTCCTTTGAGTCATATTCTGGCATTTTCCTCCCTGATGTTGATGACCGCATGATGGAGGTAAGGTGAGTGGCCGTCTCTTTGTGGGCCATGAGATCGGCCAGTTCACCCCTCATTTCTCTGTGGTGAGCATGGATGGTGGTAACAGCTGACTTCCGAAACAAAGTGGAAGAAACATGTCCCTCCATTCCTCCCTTGTGCCATGCTGCATTTATTGCTGTGGAGATTTGGCCTGATTCAAGTTTGGCTCCACTCCAGGACAAAAAGACGGTTGCCTTGTCATTGTCTTCATTACCGGAAGACTCTTGTACTTGACTCCTTACTTCTTGGACATACACTTTGAGTTGGGAGAACAGTGTCGGCGAAAGAACCACACGGGCAGGGCCGTGGGTATCAGCTGTTTTGTGTTTTGCAACATCGATAATGTAACTTCGTTCTGCCATCTTCACTTTCTTGTATTCACCAATGGTCATATTGGCAAGCACACCAGATCGATGAGCATTGGCGATGGTTATTTGTAAAAGAACAAAATCTCTGATAAGAGTGTATATCGGTTGGGTGATCTCTAGAGAATGGGCACTGCCAAGTTCTCCAATGTATGAGATGGCACTCCTTGCTGATTCACTGCGCTCATACTTGCTCACCATTTCAGGTGTTATTAAATTGCCAAGGTCCTCATTCATTTTTTGCAAGTGTCTGCGGTTGCTGTCCTTTTTGTATGAAGAGGACCATAATCGTGCCTTCTCTTCTATTTGGAGGACAACGGCAGGATCCACTTTAATGCTCTTTGGTTTCTCCGCTGTGATGTAGGAGCAGAAGTGACTTAAAAGATAAGCTTTGATAGTGTCTGCCATGTATTTCTTTTCTGCATGTTCCTTCAATATCCCGAATCAGGTTCTTGTCAAACAAAGACTCCAGCTGTTTGTTTGGGTTGATTGTAGACAGAATTCTGTTCAGTTGAGAGGCATGCTGCTTCGACAGTTTGGGATCTTTTCTCCCACCATCTGCTGTTGTGAGCCACTGACAAAAAGAGCTGAAGATGCTCATTTCATTCTCATTCTACTGCAATTCTGTATCACCAGCATTATCATCGGCCTCTGATTCTCCCACCCAATCATCTTCAAAACCTTGATCTGATACTTGCCTAGTGACAAAGATTTCCTGTTCTTTTCCATTCCTTGGAGTACAGGAACTTGTGCAAGGGATGGTATCTTAAGGGCCATCTTGGGCTTCACCTGGTATTGCATTGTTGGTTTCGCCTTGACCAGATGGTCGCCATGTCTTCAACGAACGGGCTTCCCTTAGAATTTTCTTATACTCTGTAGACCCTTTTTTGATATTTTTGTGGACCTGCTGTATGTGCATTGATAGGCACTTAACTACTGACGCACAACCAGGGATGGGATATGACCTATGACGGTGATAATCTTTCTTTTTGGTCTTAGCTGATTCAGACTTTACTGGCTTTGTCTTGAAGCTCTCTCTTAATCCAAACCTGGAGTTGGCCTTTCTTGCCCTCTCTTTTGTTCACTCGTGAACTTCCCTTAAGTGTCGAGGAAGGTGAATAACTCGAGACTTGCAGCCTTTAATGGACATGACCGTAGTTCTCTTTTACTTTTTCCTTGTTTTTTGTCCTTTGAGTTTTTAGAGCCTTTCCTTGTATGTTTATTTTTTTGTTTTTCTCTTCTCCATTTTTGTCAACTTCCATGTTTTTTTCTGCCTCTTCATCTCTCTCCTCGTTCTCTTCTCCATTTTCGTCAACTTCCATGTTTTGTTCTGCCTCTTCATCACTTTC
>BLFK01001063.1:55000-65000 GCA_014634185.1 Astreopora myriophthalma | reverse complement strand
CAAGACGGTGAAGCTTATGCCACCGCAATATCAGAAGTTTTTAGTTTTGTGACCAAGCTTCACCGCTCTTTCAAAGATGGGGAAAATCTGCGTCAAATAATGGTTGATTTTGATCAGGCTCAGTACAACGGGCTACAGAAAGCACTGGGAGCTGATTTAGCAAGAAACGTTGTAAGAGGTTGCAGCGTTCATTGGAAGACCGCGGTGAATATTTGATGTTCTTTGTGCCAAGTTGCCCCCCACGCTAACAACGCATCTATTACCAGAACATGTGGCATTACCTTCACGAAGTATAGACACAAGCCACTGGCAAAAAGCAGAACACTGGGTGGCTTGGTGGAGGAGAGAAACAACTTTTAGAATGTGGTGTAAGGCGTTCACTCTGAGGGACACTGAAGAATGGGATTAAACTGCCAATACCAACAATCCTGTGGAATCATTGAACAGACAAGCAGTCCCAGAGAACAGAAGTAACATTTCCGTCCTCCTTAAGATCATTTACTTAGACGATAGACTACATGCCATAAGAATTGTGGCCATGGAGGAAAACATTAACATCGACTACGAGTCAAGGGTTCAAAGAGCCGATGCAAACAAGCAAAAACGGAAGCATTGAAGCCTTGTGAAAGCTTTTGAAGGTACTGCTGAACAGTACCAAACCCCACCAGACAATCGTCGTAAATTCTTTAGCAATGAGAAAGAAAAGACAAGAACAGGCAGAGCATTAATTGGTTCCATAATAGAAGTCGAATACCAAGAAGAAATAAATGGGAAAATGAGTTATCTGGGTTGGTTTCAGGGGAAGATAGTTGCATACAACACTGGATACAGTATCTTGTAAAGGTTGAACCACGAGAAAACGGGATTGAAGAGTAAGATTGGATTCCGTCTTTAAACAGCCCCGACGTGAGATTTCCATCCAAAAAGTAAATCGTAACTGTACATTAATTAATCAGGGATGTTCTCAATTTATCTTTGAACGCGACTGCTATGAATAGACAATGCTTAAGGAGGGTGGCAATTAACTACAGAAAGACAATAGTTGTTAAGGATGCTTTTTGGTCGAGAGCCCCACAAAAAGATTGTATGTATGGTTTTTTGAAGTAGCTTTTTCAATAGAATCTGACATCACTTCAATCAGAAGTCGCATGGGCAACTAGTCCCTGTCCTCTAATGTCCTTTTCAGTGAAAAACGTGTAAAAACTCTCAGAAAACGAAATATGTATTTTCAAACCCACGCCACAAATGTTGTGTTAGAATGTTCTCATACTGTTGAGTTAAAAAATTGTGAAAAACATAGTTAACATGGTTTATTACAGAGCACAATTTTAGTCGTTAATTTACCCTGTAGTTATGATCTAAAATCATTAATATTTAAGCACTCTCTGCTTTTCAGGCATGCCTTAAAAAATAATTCAACTTTTGAAGACCTATTTTTGTAAGCCAATCGCTGACAAATGTTCTACATGTACCTCTTCCTTTAAACTCTTCCATCTCGTCCAAACAAGTGTTTATAGCTTTTAGCGACTTCGGTGCCCGAAAAAAAAAATCAGTTGAAACTTGACACTTCGGTTCGCTTTTACCCACCCCACCCAGCAAAGGTCAAATTCCCCACCCCAGGAAGGCCTTCCCGTCAAATTCCCCACTTCCCAGGCACAGAAAATAGTCAAATGCCCAAGGTTTGCCTGGGAGGGGGGAAGTTGAAGTTTCGATTTGATCAGTGCATTAGCCGTTTTCTACGGCTAAATCAGGCATTGTATATTACAGAGGACAAACTTAGCCATTAATTTACGGCTAAATAAGGGGCCTTTTATATTACAAAGGACAAACTTAGCCGTTAATTTATGGCTAAATAAGGGCCTTTTATATTACAGAGGACAAAGTTAGCCGTTCATTTACGGCTAATTTGAATGTCAGTATATAATTGTTTAGATATTATTGTTAAGTTAATTTACACTGAATAACCTTTACATGTATGTAGAGTAAATTTAATTTAAAATTTTCGCTTATCTACATACTCAGGCCAAATTGGTCCGACAAAATTACGTGTAAATCAACTCAGACCAAATCGGCCCAATAAATCGTTACACGTACCTTAACCTTACACAAAGAAAATACACTCTTCAAATACTTTAGACTATCTGGGCGTTATTTTATACACACCGGTAAAGGAAAAGAGATTTGTCTCAATATCCGAAAACGGGATTACAAAGTGGGAAAGTTATAAGCTATTAGAATGTGGGTTTTTTTATGTCTCAAACTAGCTCTGTAGCGAATTTATTTAAAATTACGACCTTTGTTTAAAAAGTCGTAACTTTCTGTTTAATCTTCCCTGACACAGTTTTTTATTCAGTTTAATTCTGATGTCGGCCAGAATGAACCAGAAAAGATATATAACATCCGCCTAGGTTTACTTTGAGAAAGACAAGTCAAAATCTGTTATTGTGATGTATTGATGACTGCTTTAAATAGCAATTACACAGCTGAGAATGTACGTAGTTTGCTTGCCTAATTAATTCCTAGTTGTATTTTTTGTTATAATTCTTTTTTTTTTCTATGACAATGTTATTGCAATCAGGCGTACATGTACCAAAGCCTGTTGTATGTTACACACAGGCACATAATAATTACAGGTAATTATTATTTTCTTAAAATACATCACAGGAAATAATTTCAAGTGATCTGTACGAAAAAAACCTGTGTTTTCTGTCAAACAGAGAAATATCTGTAATATACTCACCTTCTTAATTTGGTCTTTTTCTCCACGCATTATTGCTTTCGCTAGGTTTGATTTGGAAACTTGAATACTTGTCATTAAATCTTTGCTCTCCATGATTAAAACCCTGCAAAATTTTAAGGATACTTTATTGAATAGAACAGAATAGATAGGATATAAATTTCTTAACACTATTTCTTGCAGAAAAAGGGAATTACTGTATAGCAACAGCCATGATACACTGACATGAGCTACAATCAATACAACAAATTTCAGTGTGCCTGTATCTAAATTTATTAAGACACATTACAGTGAAACCCATAAAACCGTGAACACCTAAAGTTATTTCTGGAATGTTTACTGTCTTACGACCAATCAGATGTGAGAAAAAAAATGCAAGATGAAACAGCAACAAACCGCAAGAGTAACAAGGTGAAAAGTTTGGATTTGTCATGAAACGAGTTCGCTTTTTCTTCCACAATAAATCCTAGAACAACCTTGATCTTCAAATAGTCCACTCAATCTTTCTATTCCCATTGCTGCTAACCATCATTTGACTTAAGAAATCTTGAAACTGCTGGGGAAATCTTGTTAAAGGGAAACACAGCTGTCTTTTGACATGCTATTCAAAATGAGCCAATCACAACCGATGCAGATCAACTTCCACGGAAATGAGCCACAAGTTCAAAAGGCCGTGCTAGTGGGCTGTGATTGGTGCATTTCAATCCATTTCTGTTTGTTTAGCATACATTGCTTGCAGTTTATATAACTAAAAAAGTAAAAATAAAATTTTGTTCACAGTTATCCTTAGTTTATAAATAGGCAAATAGAAAACGAATAATATTAAATCGTGGGAATGAAGAAGCCAACTCTTTGTTTCATGTCAAATGTATAAAAGTTTTTCGCTAACAGTCATGTTGCACTGGAGAAGTTTGCTGTGGATGAGCTTGATGCCTTACTCTCAGCCACTGAAGAAAGATAAGGGGAAACTTATGTAAAGTTTATTTGGCAAACTTTTTTTGGTCAAATGGGAAAAAAAAAGAATTCCTTGAAATGATTGTTATGCACAACACTGTGAGCGGAGATGCCATTTCTTTTCTTAATTACATGTAAAAATATAATTCTTCATGCTGTCTAGCAATGTCTGATTGTGTCTGCTCAATTCAACATCTCTTTTCAGCAAAATATTGTTCACAATAAATATATTATTTTTTGCATATGCATAAGTGCTGAAATGGGACAAAAACAACAAGTATCAGTATTTGATAACAGTAAAATTGAGGATTTATCCGGGTAGAAAGAGCGAATTCATTGTTTCATGACGAGTCCAAACCTTTCAGCTTGTCACTCTTGCGGTGTCAACAGTTTTCTGAGTTTCGCTGTAAAAGTGTGTTCATACAAAAAGCTTGTATAATTGTATGATCTCAGCTCATCTCTTGCAAATGCTCTCCTTGACACTACACAGGAAGATGTACAATGTAAATCCTGTTTCAGTATTTTGTAGTAAGCACTACAAAATCTGATAATTACCTTTCACAAAAAAACACTATATAATTTTTGTTGCATTGAATCTCTTGGTTCACTTACGCTATCCTTATTTTAACAAGACTGCATTCATATGCAGTCCTAAAAGTTATAAGCATTTATTGAGAACAAATGGTATGTGAATTATATTTCTAGAACACGTACAGATTAGTCACATTACATTATATTAATTTTAAAGAAGCAGGGCTCATAATTACAAAATAAGACAGTGGTTCAAGGTGCCTACATATGAGTGACATGTTAGCGGGAAAAAATCATGTACATGTAAATGTTCACACTGATGGGACATGTAGCATGGATTTGTAGCTGGAATGTGTAGCAGCAACAAAATCACAATACATAATATACACACACAAACAATAGAGGAGGCATGTTCCAGGGACATGTCACAGCAACACATTGCCTTGCATAGAGTTCAACTCATTGAACTTCATTGGGCATGCCTCATAATTTATAGGGAACTTAAGCAATACAAATGGTGATGATGATTGTAAAGTCTAGAAAAAAATAAAATTTTATTTTGTAAAATAGAATTTGTTATATTTTGCATAGATTTTTGCTGCTGTGCCATAATTGTGGTTGGGATTATAAGCTAGTAATCGACTGATCTCTGGCAAAGCAGATGAGCAGTGTTGGTTATACAATTACAAATACGAAGCACATGTGTTATTTAATCCAAGAATTCGCACCTTTATAAGGGGGGGCATCAGTGATAATGTGCGCTAACTACTGCTGGAAGAGGATCAGAGAATTGACTCTATAAATGTACTCTTTATAAAAATGACACTTATTGTTGTTAGTGGCGGTTCATGTTTTCCTCATCTTGTTGGAAACATTTAATTTCCACGTAATCGCACACTTAATAACATAACATCGGCCATGTTTAATCCATGGAGCGGCGCACATGCATGTACTGACCCCCCCCTCCCCCCGCTGATAAAGGTGTGAATGAATTCTTGGAGTAAATGACACACATGCTCTCCTTGTATAAACAAAACTGCTCGTCTGCTTTGCCAGAGATCAGTCACTTACTAGCTTATAATCCCAACAGCAATTCTCTAATTCACAGCACGGCACAGCAGCAAAAATCGATGCAAAAATATTGCTGGCAGTACCTTGAAATTCACATGGACATTTTACGTGACAACAACATGGCCAGCAAATTCAGCCAACACTGAAAATGATGAAATTGGCAAGATCGATGGGTGCAAAACAATCCGCTTTAATTTATAGCTTTTACATCCACTATTGATATACGCATTAACTGTTGTGACAGCTTGTATGTATGTCTCAGTGATCTCTTGTAACTGGATAAAATAAGATAGAAGAAGCTAAGGACTCACCTTTCGAAATGGAAGGGAAGCGTGCTCAACGAGAACACAGTCGTATATGAATCATGAAGTGTCCCAGTGTTTGAAGGCTATTATCCATGACCTTCACAAGGCTTGACAAACTTCTTCGTTCTTTCCTATTTTAATTCACGATCATTTCAGAGGCTGCAGTAGCCTACATCAACAATATATAAAGGCAAAATAATGTGGAAAACGTGTTTGTCTCTAACGATTTGCCTTCTAGACTCCACTGTACTGTCCGTCTTTTTTGCGGATGATTGTCTCCTCTATGCCGTATTCATGAATTCCACTTCAGATGCTCAGCTACTTCAGGATGACCAGTACAAGCTTGAGAAATGGCAAAGCTTATGGCAAATGTAGTTCAACCCTAAAAAATTTCCACTGTGCGCATCACCCTGAAGAAAAACCTGCTACCGATGAATTTTAGATTCTGCGGACAAGTACTAGAGAATGTGACCTGCCATCCCTACTTGGGTGTCCAGTTCGATAGCAAATTATGTTGGAAAGAACATCAAATTCGTGGTCAAAGGTGCTAACAAGATCTTAGGTCTCATAAGGTGGAATTTTTGGTTCTGCGACGAAAACGTTAAACTGGCCTTGTACAAAACGCTAGTAAGACCTAAACTTGGGTATGCAACGTCACTCTGGGATTCACATTATAAATGTGATACTCGTAGACTACAAGGTATGAAATCGCTATACCTCCAGCGTTAGCATTATGTTAGTCTTGGCCTCAAGCCCCTTGAAACACAAAGAAAGCTAAACTATCTATGTGTGATGTACAAAATTATTCACGGACTCGTTGATTTGAATATTCATAACTATTTGCAATTCTCCAAGGAAACAGGAGCACGGAACAGTCATGCGTATAAATTTCAGACGCCCTTTAGCTCTAAAAATGCCCTAAAATTCTCCTTTTTCCTGATGACCTCCAGGGAGTGGAATCAGCTCCCTACAGAGGTAGTGTTGTCCCCATCGCTAGCTGTGTTTAAGGAGAAATGATCTCTCATAGAAAAGGAAAATCGCTTAAAGACATGCTTGATAAAGCAAAACTGTAAGGCCTTTATCAACACAATGAGCACACAGCAGGAGTCACGTAGGTCTGTCAACCCCATTTAAAGTCTGATCTGAGATGTAATGGCCACTGATGAACACGAGGAACATACAGCATAGAATCTTCAAAGTTATTAACAATTACACCGTAACTCAAGTAAGAAACTTCCTCTTGTTAACTGTTAACCGTCTGAATCCCAAAAATTGAAGGTCCAACTGTCAAAAATGAGTGAAATTTTACCATTACCCATCAAAGCTATACCCCTCCCCTATGACATCCTCATTAAAGACTGTCTTAGTCAACCCTTGAAATGTGTCAAAAGTCAGCAAAGTACCTTACAGCGATTCTTTTGCTCTAAAACTATCCTTTCAACAAAAATAACCAGTGACATAGTTAATGTCATTATCGTTACAAAAGTGCCCTATTAACTTGCAAAAAAAGTCACTGTGAAATCCAATGAGAGGAACTCTTTCTCGTTTTCTGGCTAGCGTGGAACAAAAGTCATATAAGTAGCTTTTACACTAAAGTATTTACTTTTTTAAAACCATCAAAACCAGCATTAAATGTTTCCCTTCAAATTCAGTCTCAGAAAAAGGCACTTATGTAACACAGCTTGCATACAGGAAAGGCTAACGAAAAAAAAGAAAATAAAAATTTTAACGCTTATTTCTTGCGACTTTTGTCGATTGACCATACGGAAGAATACCTTCTTAACACTTAACACCATTGCTTAGAAGAAACAGACTCCATTTTAAAATTTTATAAGCGGTTGTGTACAAAATCGTTTAGTGGTGATTTTGGCATGGTGGAATAAGCTCGCAAGTCTTTGAAGAAGTATGCTTACTCACGGCATCTTTTGGGCTGCAAATTTCTGAAGAGAGAACAACTTGTGGAAGTTGAGTGAATACTAAAAACGTGATTTTTGGTCTAGATATCTTGTTAACCACACAAAAAGTGTGGTAAAAGAACAAAAAAATATGTTTTCCACAGCGAAGGCACTTACGTAACATATTGAGAACTTAAAAAATCCTAAAAAAATTAATTAGAGAGCGAGAAGGCTGAAACTTCTGCTGCCTTCCAGTGAAGGCCTCGACCTCTATTCCACGATAAAAAAGGGAACGCCCGTATTAATTTTGAAAAGTTATAGGCAAGATAATATAACGGTACATAAATGACTGACTTTCAATCTCCAGAGTGAGAGGGAGAAAGTTAAGGGAAACTCAACACTGGACAAGCTCTGAGGAAAAACTGTAATTGCCCTGAGCAGGATTTGAACCGTCATGTCCCCCTGATCACTTGACTGACTCTTTACATTAAATTCCCTTGTCTGCATGTGAATCACATGTTGATCCAGCATTATCACATAGAAAAACTGCCCCTCAGGGAGTCCCACGAAAATGCCACACATTAACTGATACAATCAGCCATGTTTCCAGCGTGGTTGTCCTTATAGTGTAGTGGTCATCATACCCGACTAGTGATCAGGGGGAGGTGGGTTCAAATCCCGCTCGGGACAATGACAGTTTTTCCTCAGAAGTTGTCCAGCATTGAGCTTCCCTTAACTTTCTCTCAATTACTCCTCAACTTGGACTGTGAACCATTTGCGATCCTCCTGGGGGTGATTCGTTGTTGGCTCAAGGGATCTACTTAACTGACTCTCTCTCTCTATATATATATGTAAACCGTACATCCTGTGCCCAAGTTCAGGAGTTGCCATAAAACCATTACAGTGACAACCGGGAGGGCACACTGTATACACACACATATATATATATATATATTTATATTCATGTATATATTTACCTCTTCATCACTTTCCAAAAAATTCATCTGTGCAACCTTAAAGGAAGATTAAATCCTGAATTAGATTGAAAAAATGATGATTGAACGTAACTTGCAATACTGTCTCAGTGTCACGATTTTCATGCTTATTTAACTTGAAAGCTGGTATAAAGTCAGGGTTGGTATCTGTGTGTACCTGTATTTCTGGATCATATGTTTCATCAGAGTCAAAGGTTTCATCTGAATCATATGTTTTGCCAGAGTCATGGTCTGTGTTGTCTTGGCTGAAATCACTTTGTAATTTCCTGCATGCATTGATTTGATCCCTTACCCATGACTCGAAATCAAAAGAGTCATCATCACTGGAATCCTGTTAATTTAATGGAGCATGCATCACATTTATGACTTTGAAATGTGTACGTTGTGGTTCAATTTTATCCTTGGTTTAAATCTTATTTTCCTTTGTTTTTTGGGTATGGTAATATATGATAACGAGTTTGAAACAGGCAAATAAAATGTAAAGCAAGGGTAAATTAAATCAAAACGTAAGTAGTTATGTGGTGATGTTCGCGCACCTTTTGACGGTTGGAAAGGGAGGCTTCTTATTGGTCCATTCAAATTTTCGCGCCAAAACCGAGCATGCTGATTGGTGGATTTCAAAACACGGCCATTTTGAATAATTAAGGTCGGGGAATGAGGTCATGACGCTCGAAACCGGAAATGACGTCATCAAAAACCGGAAGTCACGTTCCACAGGATGAAAACGAATTTTTGAATAAAACACAATTTTTAATAAAAACAAAACCTAGGTACAAGCGGGAACGTGCGAGGACTTCGACTGAGTCCCCGTCCCTCACAACTCTCTTGACACATGGGTCACCATAAGGTATCCTCTGCACCGTCTGGATGGCTGCCCCTGGCGGCACCTCATCGTCCATGTAGGGGGGTGTGTCAGGCATCACGAAGCCGTAGGTCCCATCGTCTGTCGACAGTTCGGCATCCGTGATGTCATCATTGTCCAGATCTCCAGACACGAAACTGAAGGCGACAGGACAGCTCATCGTCAGCATCGTCGTCATCGGTGTCCGTGACACTGATTGTGTCCCCGCCTTCACTGTGTGTACGGGCCCAGTAATCCAACGAACACAACAGTTTTTAATCTGACTCTTCCCGAAACGAAATAACAAGCAACACACTCACACCCACACCCACACCCACACGCATCTAATTTAAACGTTCTTAAGTCTCTTGGGATGTCTGCTTGCACGCCCTGAAAGAGTTCTGTATTCATCGGTTTGTACATCTTCCCCCACCAATGACGAACAGTCATTAATCTTTGGCACTTGCAGGGACGTTTCACCTCTTTGGCATTTCCTGGTTTTCTGCATCTCTTGAACCTTAGCAGTTTGCAATGGGGCACATCTTTCGTCGAGAACTTCATCGTTGTACTCTTCTAGTAAGTGCAGTTTCTGCACCGGTCTATTTAACATGCCTTTCTTGGTTTGGACCTTTACTGTGCGAATTCGTCCATCTTTTCCAGGAAAGGTGTCC